>QLTV01003282.1:1281588-1298204 GCA_003457575.1 Thermophis baileyi | reverse complement strand
TATATATATATAGAGAGAGAGAGAGAGAGAGAGAGAGAGAGAGAGAGAGAGAGAGAGGGTTTCTCCTTCCCTCCTACCC
Organism: Thermophis baileyi; assembly: GCA_003457575.1. Classification (NCBI taxonomy): domain Eukaryota; kingdom Metazoa; phylum Chordata; class Lepidosauria; order Squamata; family Dipsadidae; genus Thermophis; species Thermophis baileyi. The sequence continues at coordinate 1,298,125 of QLTV01003282.1, read as the reverse complement.
TTCCCCCTGCTCCCTTCTCCCCACTCAATCCTACTTTGCAACAGAAAATCGCGCTGGAAACGCGTTTGGGGCAACGTCAGAGCGCGTCTTCTGACCCTCTGGCGCTCGCCCACAACTCTCCGCGCTCCTCCAGGCCCGGCTTGCTGAGGGGAGGGGAGCAGCCCTGATGCCTCTGCTTCCCCCGCCACAGCCACAGCCATCGCTGCCCAGGGAAGGAACAGGAAACAAAAAGCAGCATGTTTCAAAGGCAGTGAACAGTGTTCCGCTGCGAGAGCCGGGCCAGGCCTCTCTGCCGTCCAACTTGCCAATGGGGCCGCTTCTGCCGGGCCATCTCCCCCCCCTTGGGCTGTTGTGCTTGGCGCTCGGCGGGGGAGGGAAGCGCTTCCCCACACCACCCCCTTCTTTCTCTTGGCCCCGCCAAGTGAGGAGGAAGGCCAGGCTTGGGGGATGGCCACCACCCCGCAAGATCCGACCCTGCTGTTCTCTCCCAGCCCTCTTTGCTGGCGGCAACAGCAAATGTATCGCAACGAGGGCGGAATGCTGTTGCCGTGCAAAAGCAAGTAGAGGGGCGCTTCGCTCCCGCACTAAGGCTCCGGCCATGCCACTGCCGTGACAGGATGATGGCTTTCATCCCTCTGCCACGACAGGATGACAGGGAGCCGCAGCAGAGGGTCCAAAGAGCCGCATGCGGCTCCAGAGCCACAGGTTGCAGACCCCATCCTAGGACTACATCTTGGAATATCTCTGGTGAGGGAATTTCCTCACTCTCTGTGGTTGGTTTTGCAAATAGAAGCTCATTTGGATCTGCTAGATCCGTTGTTGACTCGGTTGCAGTTGGGTCAGCTCCCATGTGTGTTGCTGCCTTGGCTTTCAATAAAAAGGACTTAAAGAGGGCTGGCCGAAAGAGTCCTGCAAAAACTGGGGTATCTGGAGCCATCTCCTCATCTTCCGAGTGTTCTGCTTCCCTCTGGTCCTCATCCCCTGAGGCCGTTTTGCTTTGCATGGATGAAAAGGTTGAGCGTGGCCTTTGAAATGTTTGCAATTCCCTTTGCTGTTTTGTTTCCATGGAATCAGGGGTGAAATCCAGCAGGTTCTGACAGGTTCTGGAGAACTGGTAGCGAAAATTTAGAGTAGTTTGGAGAACCGGTAGTGGAAATTTTGAGTAGTTCAGAGAACCGGCAAATACCACCTCTGGCTGGCCCAGAGTGGGGTGGGAATGAAGATTTTGCAATATCCTTCCCCCAGGAGTGGGGAGGGAATGGGGATTTTGCAGTATCCTTCCCCTGGAGTGGGGTGGGAATGGAGATTTTGCAGTATCCTTCCCCTGCCACGCCCACCAAGCCATGCCCACCAAGCCACGCCATGCCCACCAAGCCACGCCCACAGAACCGGTAGTAAAAAAAATTGGATTTCACCACTGCATGAAATGATCCTGATCTATGGTTTTTTCTGGAGCCATAGGAGCAGTCTGACGCCCCTGTTCAGCCATGACCTGTGTTAAGGCCTCTGATATTAGAGCTTTCATCTGGTCCATAATCCCGGGTGATCGAAGACCAGCTGCTGTGGGAGTAAATGTGGCTTCAGGAGCCAGCTTCATCCTCTTTGTTTGTGGCTCCCACTGATTTTCAAATGCCTGGAAATTTTTCCTGTGTATTAGCCAGAATATCATTGTCATCTAAACAAAGAGCTGACTGGAGAAATTGCTCTCTAGCACCATCTGGTGTTTGAGCACAAATAATCTGTTGCTTTAACTCCATTGGCTGAGCTGATGAAGCGCGTGAATTTCCAAACATTTCCTCTTCATTTGTTTTGTCCCCCTTTCTTCGCTCCGCCTTCTTCTCAGCCATGGCAAATCTCTTATCAATAGCCTTTTGTTGCCTGCTGGCGTCCTTTTCCTCAGCTTTTGAAGCTCTTTGAGAGGAAATCGCTCTGGCTACTATTTTGGACGCTGCTCCTCTAGTGGCCGATTTTGACCCTTTGGAGTCTTGTGAGTGATTTGGGGTCTGGATAGGGAGCCCCTGATCCACCCCACTCGCCCCTGATGTTGCTGAACCCTCATGGTCAGCCATCTTTGCCCTTTGTCTCTCTCTTGGGCAAGGCAGTCTCGTTCCAAAGGAACCGTGCTGCTGCGGCTTTATTTCTCTCTTTCAATTTCTCTGCTGCTTGGAGTATGCCCAGCCTGAACTGGGCAGTGATTCTAGCCCCCCCCCCCGATGTCTGAGCGTTTCTTCTTGGGGCCTCAACTCTGCCTGGAGTCAAATATGTGGCTTTTCTGGAGCCCCAGAAATTTTAGCCTTAATATTGCCTCTGAGATTGCTTCTGCGGCTACAGGCGAGCCCACCGAACAGCTGTAGCCCAGCAAGCTATGCATTTGCGTCAGGGATTTTTAAATCGCTAACTCGGTAATCAGTAATGGCTGCTGCAGCTATTTCGGAAGCCTGCCAGTCAGCTGTGGGGCTAATTAAGTCAGGCGGCTCCCCAGAGGACTGGGAGAGCCTGCCTAGCCGGTCGCAAGTTGCGAAGGCTATTTGCGATGTCGGGGCTTACTGATCTGAACAATCCAAGGAACTCTGCTCTTCTTTACCAGCAACGCTTCTATACGTCTCATCTGCTGGAAGTCTGAGTCAAAACTGGGCATGCTCAGACAGAGGAGGCTGGACCAAAGACCTGATTGACTCAGACTCCAAGCAGAGGAAGCAGAGTTAACCCATTCCTTGGATTCTCGACTCAGCACACCGGAGAAAGACAGTTAAGGGATAATGTGAGGACTGTTTTGAACATTATTGAATATTTACAGAATCATAACAAGAAACAGGCAGCTTTAATATTCTTGGATGCAGAGAAGCCTTTGACAATTTTAATTGGGCTGTTATGTAGAGTTTTGGAAGATATGAATTTTGGGGAGAAATTTATTCAAGCAGTTAGAGTAGTTTATACGTCACAGCAAGCAAAGGTAATGGAGATATAACCAATTCATGTGAAATTCAAAAGGGTACAAGACAAGGATCCCCCTTATCACCCTTGTTATTTATATTGGTGTTGGAAGTCTTAAACAGATATATTAAGCAAGATGAGAAAATAGCATAAATATAAAAAGGAAGTTTATAATTTGAGGGCATTTGCTGATGATTTGGATTATATTTTTGCAAAACCCAAAAAACAACAGAATATTTGATGAAATCAAATGAGTTTGGGGTTTTAGTGGGTTTTAAAATAAACAAACAGAAAACAACGCTTATTAAGAATATGACCTCTTAGGACTGTGATATACTGACTAAAAAGTCTGGTTTTAAGGTTGAGAAAAGGTGAAATTCGTGGAGGTTATATTGACAAATACAAATGCAAAACTGTTTCATGCAAAATGCAAAATCCTTAAAAAAGGATTTACTAAGATGGGATAAACTGCATTTATCATTATTGGGTAGAATTTCTGTGAATGTATTACAAAGATGCTTTTTTGTTTCAGACATTACCGATACTTGCAAACTGATACTCCATTTAAACAATGGCAGATGGATATTTCTAAGTTTATATGGCAGGGGGGGGGGGAAACCAAGAATTAGATATAAAGGAAAGAGAAAGTTTTGGTTTACCAGATTTGAAATTGTATTTCAGTGCTTGCTGTTAGGTCTGACTAAAAGAATGGGTGAACCTCCAAAATAAGAGGCTACTTGACTTAAGAGGGTCATGAATTAAGATTTGGATGGCACAGTTATTTATGATATGACAAGTTTAAAGTAAATGTTGATTTTAATAACTATTTTGTTACATGTACCATCCTAAGAGTTTGGAATAAATATAAAACAAGGCTTTCTGTGAAGATGCCTCTTTGGGTTGCCCCAGGAAGCTTTTTTTAGAAAAGAAACAATGGTGAAGTCAGACTGGTGGACTTATGGTCAAATAATATCTTTTAATTTCGGTGATCCTATCCTTAAGTCTAAGGAAAAGTTAGAATCAGGACGTGTCTGTCATTGGTTTACATATTTACAATTGAAAGATTTAAATGGATGAATGACTGCAAAAGTTGATGGAGTTAGCAGAGATGGCTAAACTGCCTTGATTGAAGAAAAAATACTTTTGTTTCTACTTGGAAACTGCTTCTGGACTTTGTGCTTGAAGAGGAAAAAAATGAAACTTTGGGTTTTGAGTTTTACCGATTAGATAGGTTTGTTATAGAAATGGCTGGTTTATACTATTATGTAAAAGCAAAAAGTTGAGGTTAAAAAATACTTTAAAAGTATTTTTTTTAAATAAAAAAAACCAGTAATACAGCCTACTACATGGGTAAATAGAAATAAGACAGTATTATGGAAATTAGGTGTTCAGCAGAGTGATGGCATGAGGGAAAAACAGTCTGTATGACTAGTTGTTTTGGCATGCAATGCCGTGTAGCGGTGTCCCGAAGGGAAGAGTTCAAGCAGTTTATGTCCAGGATGTGAGGGTTCTGTAGATATTTTCTCAGCCCTCTTTCTGACCCATGTAGTATATAGATGCTCAATGGAAGACAGGATGGTTGCAATTGGTTTTTTTGCAGTCCTAAATATCTGTTGAAGTCTGTACCTGTCCTGTTTGGTTGCTATACCAAACGAGAGAGTTATAGAAGTACAAACAACAGATTCAATAATTCCTCTTGTATCAACAGCTCCTGGGGCAGTCTGAATTTTCTGAGTTGACGCAGGAAGAAAATTCTTTGCTGTGCCTTTTTAATGATGATTCTCATGTTTGGTGTCCATTTCAAATCCTGGGAGATTATAAAATCCAAAAACTTGAAGGACTCTACTGTTGATATTGTGTTGTCTAATATAGTAAGAGGTGGTAGAATAGGAAGACTCCTCCTAAAATCCACTCTCATCTGTACAATTTTAAGTGTTCAGCTCTGGATTATTCTGGCTAACCCACAGAGCCAACTGTTCAACCTCCCATCTATATGCAGACTCATGTCTTGAATGAGACCAATGACTGTTGTATCATCTGCAAACTTCCGTACTTTAATAGAGGGCTCCTTCGATATGCAGTCATTGGTATAGAGAGAAAAGAGTAATGAAGAAAGCACACAGCCCTGCGGGGCACCTGTGCTAATTGAATAGATATTCAATGTGATTTTACCTAGCTCCACCTGCTGCTTTCTATCTGTTAGAAAGCTTATAATCCACCTACAAGTGTGGTCAGGCAGAGTTAGCTGAATCACTTTAGACAGAAAAATTTCTGGAATGATGGTATTGAATGCCAAGCTGAAGTCTACAAAAAGGACCTGGGCATAGCTCCCTGTGGATTCAAAATGTTGCTACATGTAGTGCACTGCCATATTAACAGCATCATCTGCCTATCTATTTGCACGATAGGCAAATTGCAAGGGGTCCAGCAGCCGATTTTCAGGTGGGCCAGCACTAACCTTTCAAAGGTTTTCATAATTACAGATGTCAGAGCAACCAGTCTGTTGTCATTAAGCTCTTTGATGGAGGGGTTTCTGGGCACCGGAAGAAGGAACGTAACACATCTCCAGTAATGTGTTAAAGATGGGGGCCAGCTGATTAGCAGAGACTTTCAAGGAAGAAGTTACTCTGGGCATAGTGCTTTTCCAATCTTTTGTGTATGAAATAGACCTCACACATCTTTTTGTAGGATCACCAGAGGTGGGGGACCCAGAGGGATGTAGGAGATTTGGCTATTGTTGGTGTATCCGAGATGGTGAGGGTAGTGATAGTTGACAGTGATCTTCTCAGACATATAGTAGAACACATTCAGGTCATCTGCCAGTTGCCAATTCTCTTCAGTAAAGAAGGGAGATCAGCTGCAGCCAATGATATTCTTCAGGCTTTTCCCCATATTTTCTGGTTCATTTGCTGAGAACTGGTTCCTCAGACTGTCAGAGTAGCTTCTCTTTGCTGCCTTGATCTCCCTTGTTAATACATTCCTGACCTGACTGTACAACTGTTTCCATTCTATCTCCATTCCTGTAGGCTTCCTCTTTGGCATGATGTAACTGCTTGAGTTTAACTCTGAACTAAGGTTTATTATTACTGTATATGTGCAAGCTTTTGGTCGGCACACACGTGTCCTCACAAAAAATGTATGTCACAGTATCAGTGATTTCATCCAAATCTGCTGAGGCAGCTTCAAAAACACCCTAGGTGTGAGATCGAGGCCAGCCTTTACATTTTAACATGTTAACATGTTTAGTTAAGCTTCCATATGCAGTCCCTCATTTTGTCTGCCTCACCTTATCCCAGCACTTAGGGGAAAAGGTCAAGGGCCTTTTGGAAGGTTAGGAGGGTAGAAGCCTGCCAAACTTCAATGGGAAGGGTGTTTCATTTTAGGAAACAAAACGTATAGAATATATGAATAGAATATTCTATTGTCAGGAATTCCAATATATAGTTTACAGCAGCGGTCCCCAATCCCTGAGCCTACTACCGGGCCTTGAGCCATTCGGAACCGGGCAGCGGAAGTGGCGGGCAAGCGTGCGCACATGCATCCCCACTTGCACGAGCAATGGGCAAGTGTGTGCACACACGCTCTATTTCTGTGAGCAGTGGAGCAAGTGCATGCATGCACGCTCCATTTTTGCGAGCGGTGGGCGTGCATGCCCGCCGCTCGCACAAATGGAGCTGCACACATGCGCTTGCCCATACTTGCATGGAACCATCTCCTCTCCCCTGTCCACTCGTGCTTAAGGTATCCTTTACCTGGCAGAATTAATAAAAGTGTTGAATTCTTAACTTCTCTTTAATTAAACACAACTCATAGTGTATGTGCATGCACACATACACAAATATGTCTGCACCCATCCACAGTCATTTGAAAAAGTTAATCCACCTCTGATTTTTATTTTTCTACATACAGATATTTGATTTCATTTCAACAGTATTGCTATATAAAGAGAATATAAGAGATATCATTCATTATTTACATTTTGTAATCCATTGTGTAATTTAAATACAAGTTGTCCTCGCTTAACTATCTTTTGTTTAGCGACTGTTCAAAGTTACAGTGACACCAAACAGATGGTAGTTATGCCTGGTCCCTTAAATTATGGCTGTTACAGCATCCCCACAATCATGTGATCAAAATTTGGGTGCTTTGGCAACTCACCCAGTTATTACTACAGGGGCACTTCAATTGCTCCCCACCTAACTCCTCTCTCATCTCTGCCCTTTTGGCCACTTTGCCACTCTGTGATCCACTGGCCCTGTCGTCCTCAGCTGGTATTCACCATCTTCTTCCTGCTGCCGACAAGACATGGATAGCTTGGACCTTCCTGTGCAGCTGCTGGCTGGGCCAGGCTTTTCTCTGAAGGCCATGTACACTCTTGTCCAAATCACCATGAAGGGCCAAGCCAGATGTGTACCAGTATCAAGAGGAAGACAGAAAAGGCTAACTGGTGTGGCAGGGCCAGCGGAACGGAGGGCAGCAAAGGCAGTGGGGGGAAAGTGCAAGATGCCCAAAAAGGTAAAGATGGGGGAGGAAGACATGTGGGGGGAGTTGAAGAGAAGGTTGCCCCTTACCTTATGGCGGCTTGGAGCTGGAAGCAACCAAAGTAGGAATGGATTAGATCAGGGTGGACCCTTGCCTAACTACCACTGGTAACTATGGCAATTCAGACTGACAGGATTGCTGTTGCTAAGTGATGTGGTCATGTGGTACTGCACTTTATCACCACATTGCTTAGTGATGAAATCCCAGTCCCAATTACCATCATAACTCGAGGATTACCTATAAATATAAATGCAAATTCTACATTTGGAAAAAGAACAACATAGCTGTATTTTTACTACCTCCAATACTAGAATTAGATTCAGGTACATATATCAGGTGTAGATGATTTCTACATTATTAGAGAGGATCTGGGAGGAACCTCTCTAATTCAAACCTCACATTTATTTGCTCCTTACCTGTGTGGTATCACTATGCCTAGATCAAAGGAGATAAGATTTTCAGAAATAAGGCTACAGATACCACTAAGTCTGGGAACAGATTTAAAAATCAATCTATCAGATTGGTTTTTGGAAGTCTTCTAGTCCAACCCCTGCTCAAGCAGGACACCCTATACCATTTCAGACAAGTGACTGTCCAGTGTCTTCTTAAAAACCTCCAGTGATGAAGCACCCACAACTTCTGACGGCAAGCTGTTCCACTGGTTAATTGTCCTCACTGTTAGTTAGTGCCCTTCTCCTTAATTCCAGATTGCTTCTCTCAATTAGTTTCCATCCAATGTTTCTTGTCCTGCCCTCTGGTGCTTTGGAAAATAAGTTGACCCCCTCCTCTTTGTGGCAACCAAATACAATACTGGAATACTGCTATCATATCCCCCCTAGTCCATCTTTTCTCTAGACTAGCCAAACTCAAATCCTGCAACTGTTCTTCATACGTTTTAGTCTTCAAGCCTTTAATCATCCTAGTTGCTCTTCCCTGTACTTTTTCCAAAGTCTCAACATTAATATTAATAACAATATAACAATTCCTAGGCCAAGCAACTCCAGCAAATTCAGCCCAAGAACAGATTGCAAGATTATGAAAGAAATCTCTCAGAACCCCAGAATTTCATGATGTGTAGCTTTGCCACTATGATGCTGACATGCATGACTGTACTATTAGAAGGAAGTTGCACAAATCAGATTCTACATGGGAGGTGTGCCAGAAGGAAAGCTTTATTGACCAGAGACTAAAGTTTGCTCACTGATACCCAGATACAGACCAGGACTTCTGCAACAATGCTTTGGACAGAGCAGGGAAGATGGAGTATATTTGGTGAAAACCAAATACAGCATTTCACCAAAAGAACTTGATACCAACTGTAACCCATGGTGGTAGAAATGTTACAGTTTGGAGCTGCTCTGCTGCATCAGGGTTCGGGCAGCTCATATTCACAGAATCTACTTTAAATTTGTCATTATACCAGGGGATCTTTGAGAACGAGACCATGAAGACTGAAACTTAACCAAAAATGACAATGACTAAACCAGGGTTTCTCAAACTGTGAGATGTACTTCCCTTGGGGAGGTGCAGAGTGTGTCCAGGTGAAGTGTGAAACAAATTTTAATTACATTGTTATAATAAATCTCTATTTCCCAAAGTTTCATTGTCTTGTTCTCATGGTTCATTTGTTTATTTTGGTGTTTGGATTTTTAGAGATGTGTACATTAAAGATTATACTAAATGGAGGTGTGATTGCAAAAAAAAACTATAAAATTGCAATGTTTTACTTTAATCAAATGGCACTCTGCTAATATTTCAATTTTACAACTCCTGAAGTTTCATAGCCTTAAAATTTAGCAGAAACGCATTAAGTGCAGTGTTTCAAGATTCCAAATATAGCAACAAATCATCCGTCCCCCACCTCTATTATTTATCTAATGTAAGTTCAATTTAATAACAGAATCTATCTAAAAGCCAAAGTATTCAATAAGCTGCCAGCATACCACTCTAGTAATTTTAAAGAAATGTAATTCTTTATTATAGCCTTAGAATTTGTTAAAGGTATGCAAAAATATATCAAATAAAGATAAGGAATTGGCAATCATAGTCATTATGCCCCCAAGACAGATAAAAGCAAATAATGCAATAAAATAGATTTAATAAGTTCTACTTGGAGAACAAGTAGAATGAAATGAAACCACAGGTCTCAATATTGATTTTGTTGTCTTATTCACAAAAACTTCAATCACAATTTAAAATATATTATACAAAATACTATGGGATAAATAAAGTGCAGCTTTATAAACCAACAGAAATCCAGGTTTCCAGACCAAAGGGAAAGGAGTTAGATGAAAAATGAAATTTGGAACAAACAACCACCTTGGTAGGAAAGGACAAAAGGCAACAGATACTGATGCGAAGGATAAATAGGACTATAAAGTACTTTATACATAGGAAATAAGATGAGGCATTCAAATAGAAAAAAAGCTATTTGAATCCTGAGCTATTGGAAATGGAGAAGGGGTTAAAAAAAGTAATGCAGGGAGGGTAACTGAGAAACAACAATTAGTGAAATGAATCAGGGTGGATTTGATTTAAATCAAGTTGATTTAAATCATGATTTAAATCACTAGTAAAAAGGCTTGATTTAAATCAACTCGATTTAAATCATAATTTTTAAAGAGCATCTCTGTCCCACAGCAGCAGCTCCTCTGACCCGCTGTTCACTCACCAACAGTTCCATTCACTTTAATGGGACTGCTAGTGATGCAGCAGTGACACAAGGCAGCAGGTGAGCAGGTGAGTGGATGCTCGCTCACAGGCACTGCCATGATGGATCTGAAATGACTCTTTAATATTATGCTCTTTAATATTATATTTATAAGCTGCTTAGAAGGTTTCACTTTCATTTTTACTGCTTGCCCTTCCTCCTCACACTTATGAGCCTGGTGGTACAGATGCATTTCTCTTCAAACAATCATACAGTTTGTAGTGTACATAGATTTGCAAAACAATGGGATAAAGAAATGTTCCTGAACTTTGTTTTATGATTTATCTCATGGTTACTGTGAAATTGTGTGAATGCATCAATGCAGTGCATGTTATCTCAGCTTGCAGAGCTTGGATTCATTGAGTTTACAAAAAATGTAAATATTGCAGAATATACAGCCTCATGCTACATAACTAAGCTCCATTTCATGTTGAATAAACTAAATTATTAATGTATCTTAAATAGAAAACTATCTTTAGATTTTTACTCCAAAAACATTTTATTAAAATAAATTTGATTAAAAAAAATCCGATTTAAATTTTAAAAAATCCATTTTTTTTGTTTTTAAAAAAAAAATCATCCATTTTTATCCACCCTGAAATGAATATAAAACAGAACAAATAGGGACAAATTCATTTTACAAATTTAAGTAACTTGCATCCTAAGAAAAGTGCAAACTTAAATCATATACAGACAATAACCATTACAAAGATGTGAATGAATTTTGGAAGATTTTTATTATCAGCAAAAAATACAATGAAATGATCTAACAGGAAGAGAAACAAAAACCGAGTAAAATCAAATTTGACTAGTTCATGCATTTCTAATTAAACACCACTCAGAAATAGGAGTCCTGTCACTACAAGAGCTATTGGAATTTCAAGATTAATTAGTCTTATCATGTGTATTACCATCAACTATTTGTGTAAGCTGCAAAATATATATACTAGTTGTACATCCCTTTTTGGAATTCTTTCTTCCTATTTTTAGCAATATCAAGGTATTATTGTTACCAAGCAAACAAGTCCATGTATAGTAATCAACAGGTGTCAAGCTTAACAAGATGACTTTATGCCTTGATTTCTGATTTGTAAAAAAGCACTGCTAGCCTCCTTTGAGAAGCAGACAAGTTGCCCCCAAAAGACATTTTTATCAGGGGCTATGAATCATTTGCTGCAAAACCAAGATTTACCAGTCACACAGAGAATACCCATTTACTTAATCAACATCATGGCATGGTGTTAATCAACATCATGGCAACACGTGTTCTAAATACTCTAAAATATATTCTAAATCTTTTGTTAATATGTAGCATTCCTTGGAAGACAATTTGAACTAGAACTTTTTCCCAGATTTGTGAAGTCTGTAGTAGAATATACACAGTGAATTATATTCACACATCTCATTTGTCAAAGGGATATGACATCTCATTCAGAAAGTGCACTATAAACAAGTGATTCTTCTCTGCTTGTAAATAACAATAGTATGCCTTTTCAAAGCTTGAAATAAAAATGTCAGATATACAGAAATCAAGTAAAATTTGCATCCTGCACAGAATTGGTTCTAATGCTAAATCTATACTTTCATCTTTAAGTAGCATACTATGTAAGAGATAAAAATCTCCAGAAGCAGATTGGAGAATGAAAATTCCTCCTTTCCCCCCCCTTCTGTAGTCTTTCTTTCAGAAAAAGACTACTAGATAGGCAAATGCTAAAAGCAATGGTTGTGATATTGGAATTTTAAGGCACATATATAACCCCTCTCAGAAACTGCAAAATGTGCAAAAAAGAGGACCTTGTATACTTAAATTAGCTTGAAAAAGCTCCCTAAATAAGGATTCTCAATGCTTTGACCCATGCCTATCCTATTGCTATTTTAATACCTTCCAATCTTCTATCAAGCTGGCATGCTTATTTTTAGCCACAAAATAATTGATGTAGTACCATTACTGATTTTAAAAAAGCATTATTTACAAAGCAGAGTCCATTTGTCAACATCAAGTCATTCCAGAAACCCCACATAGCCAGATATATAGAAGGAAGGCATATCTCTTAAAAACCATACAAAATTGTCTTTTCTAAAAACGGGGAAGGGCAGAGTGCTGAATGATGATGCTCTGGAAGCAGGGCAGACTCTAATGTGCAGCTGGGCATGGTTACATTCTACAATTAAATAAGCCCAAGGATGCACGCCCTAGGGAGCGTCTGGATGAAAACACAACCCCCAGGCCACGCGCGTGGTGGGGACGTCTCCATTGTGTTGGAGGAATGGGAAAAGTCTGCAGGTGGAAAAAGAGAGGGACAAGAGCGGACTTCCGGCTAGAGACCGAGGCGGTCGTTACAGACCGAGGACGATGGCCTTCTCCTGCCCCCCATCCCTTGCAAAGCTTTCTGGCCGAGTCTGCTGGACGAAAAGTTCTCCCTGGACCCGGAACTTTGCAAAGTGAGATCCCTTTTTCTCCCTCTCATCCGGGGACGGCTCTCTGTTTGCAGCCGATCTCATTACCTGCTCTGGAGCCCGTGGGCTGGAAGGGAGCCATAAATGCCCGCGGCTCGTCTCTGCAGGAGAACCTCTCGACCCAGGCTAGGCTCTTTCCTAGGCTGCCTGCCCACCATCCACTCGGGGGAAGCCCCCCCCCCGCTCGGAAAGACCAGAGCGCGCCCGCGTTGGGGAAGACACACATAGGCACAGCAAGAGAGGGAGCCGGGACAGGAACTTCTTTGGGCCGCCGCCGCCGCCTTCCGCTTCCAGGCCGGAAAGTTTTGGAAGCGGCGAGAAGGGAGGCGCAAGAGCCCCGCCGGACGCTGGCGGGAGGGCGGGCGGCGAGGACCCAGAACAGCCGTTGTTATGGCAACACCGAGGAGGGGAGGGAGGGGAACTTCAAATCCCAACCGTCAACGCCGAGTGGCTTTCCTTCTTAAAGGGGCCGGCGCACTCTCGTCCGGCCACCCAGGACAAAAGGGATGGCGCCCAAGCGAAGGCAGCCGAACCGAGTGCCGTAGACTGGATCGGCAACGGCCGCCTGCCTTCCTCGGCCCGGTTACGGAGAATGACCGCAGTGGCGGCGGGGGTCAGTCCCTATGCTCAGCCCGCGTCCGCCCTCCCGCGCCGGGGTCGGCCCGGCCTTCCTTACCCACACAGTGCATAAGCCGGTGCCGCCAGGAGTCGAGCTCGCGGCGGACGCCCCGGCGCTCCGCCGTGCAGCGGGGGCTCCGGCACTGCGAGGCGCCCGGAGCGGGAGCCGCAGCGGCCATTCCGTTTGTTCCCTTTTCCAACTGCCGCTGACCTCACGCCCGCTCATTTGCATGCAGGAGCGCGCGCGCCCCTGCAGGCCACGCCCCGCCCGGCGCGCGCGTACACCTCCCCTCCCCCCCCGGAGGGAGACGCTATTCCGGCTGCTGGCGCCGACGAGCGGGAGGCTAGCAGGAGCAGGAGCGGGAGCAGCGTCGAGGGGCGCCAAACAGAGCCAGGTAGACCCTGGCGGAAGCTTCATTCATTGATGGGACGCTTAATTAGGGACGACTTTTCCCTGCCTTGTAGACGCAGCCACTCCGGGACGATCTTTCCCCAGCCTGGTCTTTTCCAAGGTGAATCCCATCGCCCGCGGCACCTGAGCTATCCACTTTCCTGCTGTGAGTCATCTTCCCTTCCTTCTGCCTTTCTCAGAATATAAGCTGCTTCTTCATGCTGATTTATGTGCCGTCAAGTCGTGGCCGACTCTTAGCAACGGGATCGATTTTCTCCATCCCTAATCTGGCCCTTCGGGTCTCCCAAAAATGCACTCATCACCCCTGTAACTGAGTTCATCCACCTCATCCTCTTCTTCTCTTTACTTCCACCTTTCCCAGCACTATAGCAATAGCAATAGCACTTAGATTTATATACCACTTCACAGTGCTTTACAGCCCTCTCTAAGCGGTTTACAGAGTCAGCATATTGCCCCCAACAATCTGGGTCCTCATTTTACCAACCTCGGAAGGATGGAAGGCTGAGTCAACCTTGAGCCTGGTGAGATTCGATCTGCCAAACTGCTGGCAGCAGAAGTAGCCTGCAGTACTGCACTCTATCCACTGTGCCACCGTGGCTCTTATAGACTTGTCCAGAGAGCTGGCTCTTTGCATTGATTGATTATGTGCCACCAAGTCATTTGGTGGTAGTAACCTACCAACCACATAGATTTTGTCCAGGACAATCGATCCCTAACACCATGATCATTGTAACGGAATCCTTCCGCCTTGCTGCTAGTTGCCCTCTTCATTTCTTTCTCCCATCTTTCCCAGCATTATGGACTTCTCCAGAAAGTTAGGTCTTCTTGTGGATTGATTATATGCCATCAATTTGAGGTCAACTCTTAGTGACCACGTAGTTAGCTTTCCTCCAGTATGATTTCTCACTATTCTGGCCCTTCATATCTTCCAACTGTGCCCTAATTGCCCCTGTATCTGAATACATCTACCCTGCTGTTGGTGGCCATCCTCTCCCCTTTTCTATCTTTCCCAGTATTAGAGCCTTCCCTGGAGCAATAGCATTGGACCATGAATTTTAGTCCCAGGTTAGCCGTGAAAACCAGCTGGGTGACTTTGAGCCAGTCACACACTCTCACCAGCTTCACAGGAGTTGTGGGGAAAATAGGAAGAAGATGTGATGGATATGTTCACCACCTTGAGTATTTGTAAAAATAATAAAGTTGGGATATAAATAAATAAAATTAATTAATCTCTTTGCAACACAATAAATCAGGGGTATCAAACTCACGTCGTCACGACAACGTCATGTGACGTATAGGGACTTTTTCCAGTTTGCTAAACCGGGCGTGGGCATGGCCAGCACATGACGCATCTGGCCCATGGGCTGGGAGTTTGACAGCCCTGGCATAGATAGATTTGATAGGATAATCTATCCCTAATCTGGTCTTTTGTGTGTTCCAGTGATGCACTCACTGCTGCTGTAAACTAGTTTCCCTTGCTGCTGATGGTCATATTCTCATTTCTTCCAGGACATGCTTCTCCAGAGAGCTAGGTCTTTGTATAATGGGGTCCAAAAGTAGGATAATTTGAGCCTGGTCACTTGTTTGATGAGATTGGATATTAGAAAAAAAAATCAATCTCTAACAGAATGCACCACTGGATGAAGTTAACCAAGAAGCTAAAAGGAATGGATTCATACCAGGCTGCTTGCAGCTCTAAAGCTGGTAGGTTTGACATGAGAACTCTTCTCTTGTTTGTCCCAAAGCTGCTTTTTCAAGAGGCAACTGGACTTTTTTATTTTTCTTTGAAGATGTTTCGCTTCTCATCCAAGAAGCTTCTTCAGCTCTGAAGCTTCTTCTCCTCTTGTTTGTATCCTTTTTTTCTCCAGAAAGTGATGGTGCTTAGATTAAGATTGGAGCCCCCAGCAAGCTTCCAATCCTTCGTACCACAAAACTCAGTTGAAGAAGGGCAGTCAGAAGAGATGGTCTTAGAGAGACAGTTGCAGTTGCAAGCCTCTTGATAACCCCTGCAGTGCCCACAGAACCAGGTTCAGACAGCTTAAGTGGCTTTCACCAACCAGCAAGCTGACTGCTATGTTCTGCACCAGTTGGACTTTCTAGGTAGTTTTTAAAGGCAGCCATTACTATAGAATAGCAAGGACAAGTTAGGTCAACCATAGAGATGTGTCGGCAATTAATACCTTCTCGTTTGCACAAAATTCTAGCTTCAGGACAATTCTTGTTTAAACAGTATTGGGACTCATCCTCACAATCCTATGTAACAGGTCCTAGTTACTGGTTTTATAATGAGCCCTTATGACATTGTCTTTGTCTTATTTCTAGTGATTTCAGGACAGTTAAAGTGGGCTTGAGCTATGCCAGTTTCTGTTTCTTCTTTGATATGAATGATAATAACGTGATCAGCTCATATTACTGTAGTTACTTGGTGGGTTTGTTGTTGACGTACCTACCTCCCAGCTTCGTCAAAACAGCCCTGCCTGATCTGCTGGAGGCAGTAGCCGGGTTGGCAGTGGAGTTCCCCAGACTTATGGTCCTGGGGGACTTTAATCTGCCGTCCCTCAGCGAATCCTCGGAAGCAGGTCAGGAGTTCATGGCTTCCATGACAACCATGGACCTGACCCAAGTAGTTCAGGGTCCGACCCATAGGTGGGACACACACTCGACCTTTTATTTCTCTCAGGGCATTGGAGAGATGAGCTGAATTTAAGGGGTATAGTGACATCTCCCTTGTCATGGTCAGACCATTCCCTGCTGAAGTTAGACTTTATGGCTCCGCTCCCTCATCGCAGGGAGGTGGAACCGCTTAGGTGGTTCCGCCCCAGACGCCTGATGGACGCGGACGGGTTCCAGAAGGAGGTTGGGGA
>QLTV01003282.1:1255183-1280217 GCA_003457575.1 Thermophis baileyi | reverse complement strand
TGCCGGCTGGCGGGACCGCGTGGTAGGGCCTTCTCTGTAGCCACTCCGACTCTGTGGAACCGGCTTCCCCCCGAGATCCGTACTACCCCCACCTTACTGGCCTTCCGTAAAGCCGTTAAGACCTGGCTTTTCCGGCAGGCCTGGGGCCAATAGTTGCCCTGATTGGCCCATGCATGGTTGTGTGAGGGTTTTATTTTAAATATAGATGTTTTTGTTAATTGCTTTTATATGTTTTTTTTTGCCGGCTGGCGGGACCGCGTGGTAGGGCCTTCTCTGTAGCCACTCCGACTCTGTGGAACCGGCTTCCCCCCGAGATCCGTACTACCCCCACCTTACTGGCCTTCCGTAAAGCCGTTAAGACCTGGCTTTTCCGGCAGGCCTGGGGCCAATAGTTGCCCTGATTGGCCCATGCATGGTTGTGTGAGTGTTTTATTTTAAATATAGATGTTTTTTTTAATTGCTTTTATATGTTTTATTTTTTATGATGTAAGCCGCCCAGAGTCCTTCGGGAGTTGGGCGGCATATAAATTTTATAAAATAAATAAATAAAATACTTCAGTATATTACAAGGACACCTTCTGCTCTCCATTTTCTAGGTGTTTTCTGTAGAGCCACCTGTCTTCCATAGTCCCTGGCAGATGTTTTCCAAAACTCTTCTACTTCACCTTTTGCCTCTAGTCTGTCCTTTTTAATCTGCTGGCATGGAAGAAGGGAATGGAATGAATCTGGAAGGAGGTTTGGGTCACAGACAAATGGCCATGCTAAAATGTATTCCTCCAGACCTTGAGTCAGCAGAAAGATGTGCTGACATAAATTGTGTTGCCCCAGTAGTCAAATTCTAATCTGTCTCATAAATGAGACCAGCAAGCAGTGCTCTTATTATAACTTTGATGCAGATTACATAAGAATAGCAGTTAGTGAATTCACTGGTTCTGCTTCCTTTCCTATTAAGTGTTACTTACTGCTAGAAAAATTAACCATCAGATGCTTTTCTTTACATGTGATGAGGCAGAGTTATTTGTAGAAAAGTCCCCTGGCCCTTTTCTGATTCCACATTTAGCCATGAACAGAGTTGCAATTTTACTGATAGAACTGGTTCATGATTTGATGGTTTCTTTGGCTCATCATTCTGCTCAGGAGCAGGCAGAACCATGGCTAAGGAACTGGTAGTCCTCAACTTACAACAGTTCCTTTAGTGACCGTTCAAAGTTACAATGGCACTGAAAAAAGTGACTTATGACCATTTTTCACACTTATGACCGTTGTAGCATTCCCCATTGTCACGTGATTTACATTTGGATGCTTGACAACCAACTCACATTTATGATGGTTGCAATGTCCTAGAGTCATGTGATCCCCTTTTGCGACCTTCTGACAAACAATGGGGAAACCAGATTCACTTAACAACTGTGTTACTAACTTAATACCTGCAGTGATTCACTAACAACTGGGGCAAGAAAAGTCGCATAATGGGGCAAAACTCACTTAACAAATTTCTCACTTAACAGTATAAATGTTGGGCTCAATTGTGGTCATAAGTCGAGGATTACCTGTACATCAGTTGTGCCCATGCTGAAGCAGGATCCATTTTTAACAGAAATTGTTATCTTTATTAATATGCAATTAAACCTCTACAATAAGCTCTAGATCAGGGGTGTCAAACTCGCATCGTCATGTCGTCATGTGACATATCACAACTTTTTTCCTCTTCGCTAAACCGGGGGTGGGCGTGGCCAGCGTGTGACACATCCGGGCCATGGGCTGCGAGTTTAACACCCCTGCTCTAGATGAAGCTGCACTTGAAGACAACCCACAAACTTCATTTGACTCTGCTGGCAAGAGTGAGCTATTGTAGTAGTATAGCACTGGTGCTACAGTCATTGTATTGGTCCCCAGTTAGTTTCCAGATTCAATTCAAAATTATGTTTTTAACCTATAAATTTGAATATGGGTTAGCTGCAGAGTACCTTCAAGATCCAAGCTAGAATCTTCCCATCCTGTCTGTGCAGGGTGCATCCTGGAAGGTGAAGGAGAGGGGTCAGCTGCAATATTAGAAATAACTTGCCTACCAAGGTTTGTTTAGTCCAGGGGTGTCAAACTCACAGCGTCACGACAGCATCACATGACATATCGGGATTTTTTCCCCCTTCCCTAAACCGAGCATGGGCCTGGCCAGCACATGACGCATCCGACCTGCAGGCCACGAGTTTGACAGCCCTGGTTTAGCCCCAAACTTTCTGGCCTTACATAATGTTGACTATCCAAGCGATCTCATTCTGATGAGTTGTTTGGGCAGAAGTCTTCATCCTGAGGTGCCTTTGGGGAATTTGTTCATTTTTAATGTATGTATTATTTTTCCAAATTTATGTTTGTATGTTGATTGTATGAGTTCATAAAAGTTATTTTTTGTAAATCTCTTGAAGTCATCAAGATTAGGTGGCATACAAGCTATTATAAGTTAGTAACTAAACATAAGAAATAAAGATTCTGTTTATTATTAATCTCATAAAGCCAAGCTCCAGCCTTGTACAGGGACTCACTCATGGCTCCAATGTTAGCCAGGTCTTTAAATAGGTCAGTGGATAAAGATAAGAGGCTATTAACAAGCCTATTTTGAAATGATCACAGCATATATGAGAATTGCTTCTTAGCAATGGGACTTTGGATTGAGATGTCAGGATAGCTTACTATAGAATTACTTGTAATAAGAATATCTGCATTGCA
This sequence comes from Thermophis baileyi, assembly GCA_003457575.1. Lineage (NCBI taxonomy): Eukaryota > Metazoa > Chordata > Lepidosauria > Squamata > Dipsadidae > Thermophis > Thermophis baileyi. The sequence goes on along the minus strand of QLTV01003282.1, from coordinate 1,277,493 downwards.
GATGGCAAAGTACATTTCACAGACTTACACATTTTATTTTGGCTGAAGAGGGGAAAAAAGAATCAAGTTACTGTAAGTGCAGATCTCATGCAACAGTTACACCATTATGTTGTGAGATTGAGCCTCCTATAATGGGATATTTTTCAGGTGCAGCTGTACCTTTGAAACATGCCTTATTTGTGCACCTGCTCAGTCTTAATATTCCCATCTGGTGTAAAGTAATCCCATTTTTTTTAAGGTGACTCCTTCAGCAGGATTCTGTGTTTTCTGATGGTTCAGTTGGGCTTGTCCTCAGGTCCCATGATTTCATTATTAATTGTGGCTGTTTTGTTTGGTTTTTAAGCTTATTATTGTCATCCAGCCTCCAATTGCAACATGGGTGGCTATACAAATTAAGTACATAAATAATGAGGTAATGCTGTGAATTTCAATGCAAATGATACTTTAGAGCACGGGTGTCAAACTCGATCGCATCACGTGACGTATCGCAATGTTTTTTGCCTTTGCGGAGCGGGGTGGGTGTGGCCTGCGTGTGACGCATCTGGCCCGTGAGCCGCCAGTTTGACACCCCTGAGCATATGAGGATTATACATGGATCTCCTACAGCACTTGAAAGCAGCTGTGTCCCTTATATTACATTTCTGAAAATTCAAAAAAAAAAAATCAGTGATCAATATAGCCACCCTTCTTTTCAGTAACAATCATAAGCCTTCCATTCAAGGAGTCTGTCAGTTTCTTGATCTGTTGACGTTCAACTTTTTGTGCAGCAGCAACCACAGCCTCCCAGATACTGTTCAGAGAGGTGTACTGTTTTCCTTCACCGTAAATCTCCCATTTAAGAAGGGCCCACAAGTTCTCAATAGGGTGTAGGTCAGGTCAGGGGTGGGTTCCAAATTTTTTTACTACCACTCTATGGGCGTGGCTTAATTTTGTGGGTGTGGCTTGATGGTCATGTGACGGTGGGAGCGGCTTGACGGTCATGTGACCAGGTGGGAGTGGCTTGGCAGTCATGTGACTGGGTGGGCGTGGCCAACTTGACATCACTCACTTCAAGGGTTAGGGTTAGGGTATCTGGCCTCTCCTCGCCTCAAAGGCCTCAACGAGATACAATTTCCCTATCTATTTACTACTACTGAACATCCAAAATATAATATTTAATCCTATGTATATATGCCATATGTGTACATACATATTACACACACACAAAAATATACATTATCTACTATATATATACTGTATGTGTATGTACACACACACACACATACACACACACACACATCTCTTCTAAAACTATACACATTCAACCTCACTTACTGTATTTGGAAAAACACACCCAGAGTCCACTCCTAGCTTGAACATGACTGTTAAAGCCAGTAGATGTCATGGATTGAGTAAAATGTGGTGAAACTCACGTAACAATGCTCTTGCTTAGCAACCAAAATTTTGGGCTCAATTGTGGTCATAAGTCAAGGACTATCTCCGCCTTCCTCTGCATGGCAGCCTTGTCCTAGCAAACACCTTCTCCTTTCTGGCAATTTTCCTCTCTGTTAGAGGCACCAAAATAATCCAGACGATGTAAGGTTTCCTGCTGCAGCAGGGGGTTGGACTAGAAGACCTCCAAGGTCCCTTCCAACTCTGTTATTCTATTCTATTCTTCCTCTCTCTTTCTTTCTTTCTCTCTCTCTCTCTCTCTCTCTCTCACACACACACACACACACACACACACATACACTCTTCCTCTTTCTTCCTCTTTCTCTTCCTCTCTCTCTTCCTCTCTCTCTTTCTCTCTCTCTCTCTCTCTCTCACACACACACACACTTCCTCTTTCTTCCTCTCTTTCTCTTCCTTTCTCTCTCTTTCTCTCTATCTCTCTCTCACACACATACATTTCCTCTTTCTTCCTTTCTTTCTTTCTCTCTCTCTCTCACACACACACACACATATACTCTCTCTCTTTCTCTCTCTTTCTCTCTCTCTCTCTCTCTCTTTCTCTCTCTCACACATACACTCTTCCTCTTTCTTTCTCTTCCTCTCTCACTCTCTTTCTCTCTTTCTCTCACACACAACTTCCTCTTTCTTCCTTCCTTCCTTTCTTTCTCTCTCTCTCTCTCTCTCTCTCTCACACACACCCACACTCCCCCTCTCTCTCTCTCTCTTGACTGTAATAAACTCCTGCTACTATGACTTTATAGTTTGAAAGCAGAGATGGTTCTCCACACCCACCACATTGATAAGCTGGGACAGAATAACCTGCAATTTCCTTTCCTTTCCTTTCCTTTCCTTTCCTTCCCTCAGTTTGGCTTTTGAAATTAAGGCTGGCTTCCCCTCAGCCCTGTTCTTGATCAGGGAGCCCATAGCCTCAATCTGAAACCTAGGAAGAGGGATAGGGGAGCACGGGAGATGTGCTCGCATTTTCCAATTAAGAAAACTTAAAATCTACAATGCTGCTTTATTCAGAATGCTGCGCCAAAACCCTTTTCTTGAGCAGGGAGGAGGAAAACCACCTTTAATGCAGGGCCAGGGGATTCGGCTGTTGCAAGGCACTTCGGGGAAGAGCCAGGGAGGGTTCTGATGCTGCTGTCTCCCGCGCGCTCCCTTCTCTCCCCGCCCCCGACCTGGCCACAGTCTCAAAGATCGGGAGCGCCACACAGGAAGAGAAAAGGCAGCAAAACTTGCAAGAGTGGAGATAGGAGAGCAAAACAAGCGAGTGAACCTTCGGCCTGCCGGCTGGCCTCTTTATTCCCCCTCGCTCCCAAGGAACGGCAGCAGCAGCACACGTGGCTGCAAGAGGAAGAGAGGCCGGGTGAGACCCAGACGCTTTCCGGCTCCCCTGGTCACAGAAGCATCAACCCCTCTCTCCCCTCTTTGCTAGCAGCCGCCCTGTTTTTCACACGGGATCGCCCAGGAGGGAAGAGGGAGAGGGAGAAGGGGGAAGCCGCTAGCAGAGACAAGAGAGTAAGGGGTTGATGCTTCTGTCCCCTTCTCCCTCCTCCCTCCTGGGCGATCCCATGTGAAAAACAGGGCAGCTGCTAGCAAAGAGGGGAGAGTTGATGCTTCTGTGTGCTGCGGCTGCCGTTCCAGAGGGCTTTCCTTGGGAGAGAGGGGAAATAAAGAGGCCATAAAGCGGGTGGGTGCGCGGCCACCATTGCTACTCACGTTGTTGCTGAGCTCCTGGAGAGCCACACTCATGCTGGCGATCTGGAGGGCAGGGGGAATCAGCCGCTGCCTCCTAGCTCGGGAGCCAGCCAGGGGCGAGCCGGGCAGGGGCGGTGGCAACGGCAGAGTCCGGCGCTTGGGCCATGTGGAGCTGCTCTGCCAGGGGGCCGTGGACCGGCAGCCGGCCTCTCCCGTCCTTCCCGGAGAGCGCTTCTGCTGATGGGAGGCAGGCGGGCGATGCCCGGGAAGGCAAGGTTAGCACGCTCCCAGCCGCGCCCTGCGGTGCCTCCGCTGGCTCAGGAGACGCTTCGGGAGGCACTGGCCAGCAGGGAGATGGGGAGCCGGCCCGGCAACCTATGTAGACACGTGGCTGCAAAGCTTGCCAAGCTGCCCCCCACCTTCCCCGCCATGCCTGCAACTTTTATTGGGAGGCGCTGGCCGGCAGGGAGAGGGAAGCCGGCCTGGCAAACTTTCCAGCCGCGTGGCTACAAAGGTTGCTGGGCCCTTTCTCCCGGCTGGCCAGCACCTCCCAAAGGGTCTCATAGGCCGGCAGAGGCACCGTAGGGCACAGCTGGGAGCGCGCTAACCTTGCCCTCCCTGGGCATCGCCGGCCCGCGTCCCATCAGCAGAGGCGCTCTTTGGGAGGCGCTGGCCGGCAGTGCAGCCACTCTCAGACCAGGGGTGGATTCTAACTTACCTCGCTGCCGGTTCTCTTCCTCCCGCGCCACGTGGCTGTGCCTCATGGGTGCGCGCGCGCATGCGCAGTGCAAAAACCCTGGGGGGGAAAACACGCCAAAAACAAAATGGTGATGCATGCGCAGTGCCGGAAACTCAGCTTCTGTGCATGCGCAGAAGAAAAATAAAATTAAAAAAATTCGAAGAAAAATCGAAAAAAAGATGGTGGTGCCCACGGACCAGCACCGACCTATCCGGTTCAGTGACATCATCTTGACGTCACCAGCAGGTCACTACCGGTTCGGGCGAACTGGTCCGAACCGGGAGGAACCCACCCCTGGGTCAGGTGAGGAAGGGGGCATGTCATTATTCTTTCATCTTTAAGCCCTTTACTGGCTAGCCATGCAGTGGAGTACTTCGATGCATGCGATGGAGCATTATCCTGCATAAAAATCATGGTCGTCTTGAAAGATGCAGACTTTTTCTTGTACCACTGCTTGAAGAAAGTGTCTTCTAAAAACTGGCAGTAGGTTTTGGAGTTGATTTTGAATCCATCTTCAATCCGAAAAGGTCCAATTAGCTCATCTTTAATAATACCAGCCCATATCAGTACCCCACATCCACCTTGCTGCCGTCTGAGTCGAAGTGGAGCTCTGTGCCTGTTACTGATCCAGCCATGGGCCCATCCATCTGGTCCGTCAAGAGTCATTCTCATCTCATCAGTCCATAAAACCTTTGAAAAATCTGTCTTCAGTTATTTCTTGGCCCAGTCTTGCTGTTTCAACTTATGTGTCTTGTTCAGTGGTGGTCGGGTTTCAGCCTTCCTTACCTTGGCCATGTCTCTGAGCACTGAACACCTTGTACTTCTGGGCACTCCAGGTAGGTTGCAGTTCTGCAATATGACAACACTGGAGGATAATGGGTTCCTGGTAGATTCATGTTTGATTCTTCTCAAATCTTTGCCAGTTAATGTGCATCATCTTTTTTTCTCAATACGTTTCTTGTGACCCTGTTGACTATTTGCAACAAAACGTTTGATGGTTTTGTGCTCACGCCCCAATATAGCAATTTCAAGAGTGCTGCATCCCTCTGAAAGACTTTTTACAGAGTCAGTTAAATCTCTTTTTTGGCCTATTTTGCCTGAGAAAAAGAAGCTGTCTAATAATTATGCACACCTTGATATAGGATGTTGATTTCCTTAAGCCACACCCTCCCTCATTACACAAACACATCACCTGATAAGCTTATATCTACTAAGCCAGGGGTCGGCAACCTTAAACACTCAGAACCATTTGGACCCGTTTCCCAGAGAAAACAAAACACTGGAAGCCACAAAACCTGGGTGGGCGTGGCCAACTCAATATCACTCACTCCCACCCACTGAGTCACATGACACCCCCCCAGCCACGCCTACCCATGTTTTGTGGTTCTCTATGTTTTCTTTTCTATGGGAAACAGGTATCTCTCTTTTTTCCCTCTCTTTCTCTCTCCATCTCTCTCCCTCTCCCTTCTCTCTCCCTCCCTCTCCCCATCTCTCTCTATCTCTCTCCCTTCCTCCCCCCTCTCATCTCTCTTTCTCTCTCCCTCTCCCATCTCTCTCTTTCTCCCTCCCTCTCTCATTGCTCTCTTTCTCTCTCCCTCCCTCATCTCTCTCTTTCTCCCATCTCTCTTTCTCCCATCTCTCTCTTTCTCCCTCTCTCTCCCCTTCTCTCTCTCTCTGCTGAGGAGCGATTGCCACCCCCCCCGGAGGCTTCCCTTCGGGGGATCCTCCTCCCCCTCTCGCAACTCCCTGGCTGGCTGTGGGGGGGGCAGGAGGGTGCACATGCGTGGGGAGACCCTCCTTCTGGAAGCCGCGGAGCCGCAAGAACCCTCTTTCTGGAAGCGAGAAGCCGCGGAGGGCGGGCGGCTTCTTGCTTAAGGAGGGTATTTGGATGCGGCTTCTCTCCTGCCCTAAGGATCCAGCCAGCGCCTTGCTGTGCCCCCCCCTGCATGAGAGGAGAAGGAGGGGGAAGGTCCAGGAGGGTGCGCACACGTGGGGAGACCCTCCTCAAGTGAGCACCAAAGCGCAGCAAAGGTGCGCGTAGAGGGCGGGCGGCCACTCGCTTAAGGAAGGTCTTTGGACGCGGCTTCTCTCCTGCCCTAAGGCTCCGTCATCGCCTTGCCATGCCCCCCCTCGCATGAGAGGAGAAGGAGTGGGAGTGGGAGGAGGGTCGCCGGAGCCTTAGTGCAGGAGCGAAGCGGTCTTGTACCTGCTTTCGCGCCACATTCGCGCGTAAGGCAGCCTTCGCTTCCTGCCGCTTCGGGCTGGAGCTTATGCCCTCCCCACTTGGCCGAAGAGCTGCAGGGAGTGGACACGGCAAGGTGATCGCCAGATCCTTAGGGCAGGAGAGAAGTCGTGTCCAAAGACCTTCCTTAAGCGAGTGGCCGCCCGCCCTCCGCGTGCGCCTTTGCTGCGCTTTGCTGCGCTTTGGCGCTCGCTTGAAGAGAGTCTCCCCGTGCATGCGTACCCTCCTGGCCTCGCCAAGCCAGCCAGGGAGTCACGAGAGGGGGAGGAGGGTCGCCCGAAGGGAAGCCTCTGTCTGGGGTGGCGATCGTTCCTCAACCAGCGCCGTAGAATCAGTCCCGGCTGCTTCTCCATTCCCGCCGTCGCCCTTACCTTCTCAGGCCAGGTGAGGGAGGGGAGGGTGAGGGGCGGGGCCATCCAGGGAGACAGGGAGCCACAGCAGAGGGCCCAAAGAGCTGCTTGCGGCTCCAGAGCCGCGGTTGCCGACCCCTGTACTAAGCATTCAAGTTTATACTGCTTGGAAGTGGAAAATATGCATTAAAATGATGATATGGTCAAAATACTCACTTGCCTAATAATTGTGCACACAGTGTACTTTGATTCCTTTCATGCACTCTGTAACAGAAGGGAGCTGATAAACAATGGTTGCTGTTCTGTTAAGATATTCATGAACTGGGAGAGCCATGTTAACAAGGTCAGCCAATGAATAGGCATAGCAACTAAGTCAGCCAATGGGAGTTTAAACACTTCTGAGTCTGTGCAGAGAATCGAAATTGAAACTTAAGCTTCAGGCTGGGCGTGGCTCAGCCCACTCTGCGTTTGTCCACTCTGAACTCTGAACTGAAAGCTTGTCTGCTGCTGGAAATGAAACTGCTTGTAACTGTTGCTACATTGAAGAAATAATCTACTTGTGGTATTGTGTGTGTGTGTGTGTGTGTATATATATAGTCTGCTCTGAACTAGAAGCTGCTTGTGTTTTACTTGTAACTGTTGCTACATTGAAGAACTACTCTGCTAATGGTATTGTAAATTCATCTGTTACTATGTTTATAAAGAAGTTAATGAATCCAGCTGAATCAGTTATCTGTGTGCTTCTGGAAATTGATTTTTCTGCAACAAACTTTGACATGTTCTGTCATGGGATTTTCCAGACATAGAAGCTGTGCCTGGACCTGATCCACTAGGTCTGGGGAAATAGCTGGGAGCTAGGTTTTTCCAGAGCCTAAGATGTAAGGTGAGGTAACATACAGAATCTATCATGGCAAGGGATGTTGGGGGAGAGGAAGTTGAAATGGGCTAATGACTGGCAGGGAAAGAGCTGTGATGGGAGTTACATTGATGGAGAAGATAATGGCAAGCAAACCAAATGGAACACAGGCACCTTTGGCTGTTGAAGAACCACATGTTCCAGGATGGAGTCAAGACCACCAAAGAGATTATCTGAAGATCACCAGAAATCGATAAGGACCACACTGAAGAGGATACATTTATCCTCTTCAGTGTTTTTACTGTTTTTATTGCATTCTAACCATTTTAAAATACTTCTGTCAAAACAAAATAGAGATCCGAAAACCTGTTCATTTATTCACTTTAGCTTCATGCCCCTTACAGAGCTATTCTAGCTGTAAAAGTCACATATGGAGAAACCAAAGTCTTTTATCTTGCAATGTTAGGAATAACAACAAAATTTAAGCTGCTTTCCAAGACAGTTCTTGTATGTTGCGTTTATGTCTCTTCAATCCTGAGTACTTCCTCCCATTGTAAAATTACTGCCCCAAATAAAGCCTGAGGAGGTGCTCAGAATAAAACCATCTCCAGCAGTTAATAACAAAACCCAAACCCCTTGTATTTTGGGCTTAGACAACTTAGAACTACGTCGCCTTAGAACCGATCTAAATGTAGTTCATAAAATTATCTGCCACAATGTCTTACCTGTCAATGACTACTTCAGCTTCAACCACAACAATACACGAGCACACAATAGATACAAACTTAATGTAAACCGCTCCAAACTCGACTGCAGAAAATACGACTTCAGCAACAGAGTGATCAATGCCTGCAATTCACTACCTGACTCTGTGGTTTCTTCCCCAAACCCAAAAAACTTTAACCTTAGACTGTCTACTGTCGACCTCACCCCATTCCTAAGAGGTCTGTAAGGGGCATGCATAAGCGCACCAGCGTGCCTACCGTCCCTGTCCTACTGTCCTATTGTCCTCATCTATCTGTATTCACCTTGATTATGTTTATGTTTATACCTATACCTGCTATCTTGTACATGTTTGACAAACAAATAAATAAAATAAATAAATAAATAAAAAAATTCTTGTGCCAAACATAAATGTCCAAACTCTACTCCTACCACTGAAGGCTTTTATAGCATGCATGCATTAATGTTCTGATCCTTCAGAGCAATGCTTTGCCCATGGCAGCAAACCCAGCAGAGCAGGGAAATCCAATTGTCCTCTTGTTTTTTGTAAACAATGAGCTTCATTAGGGCTTCTGTTAAGGCACTCTAATAGTAACAGATCTCCAGTGAAAAAGGAAATTAATGGCACACACAACCAATGATCTGACTTTAAGGAGAATGGTCCTCCAAAACTTTGGGAGAATGCTGTTTATTGCATGCTGTAAAGGGTCTTGAAGGGTCTTTCATTTTTGTTTAAGCTTGGCTTGGGGCTTCAATGCTGTTCTGTCAAATGGAATGGTGCTGATGCAGCTCTCTGTTGTATCCCTGAAAACTGACTCCTGCCTATGAGAAAAGGCTACTTTTTCACAAAGTGAAGTATCTGGTTGATGATTAACCTTACCTTGACAGGATCTAAAAGGAGGCCCAAGGTGGATTGTGTTAACTCTTTGTTGTGGCTTCTTGGTGCACTGGGATTTTGCAAAATACAGAATACAGTATAATAGAGTTGGAAGGGACTTTTGAGGTCTTCCAGTCCAACTTCTACTCAAGCAGAAGACCCTATACAATTCTGGACAAATGGCTATCCAATCTCTTCTTGAAAACCTCCAGTATTGGAGCATCCACAACTTCTGGAGGTAAGCCATTCCACTAATTAATTGTCCTCACTGTCAGGAAATTTCTCCTTAATCTAGGTTGGATCTCTCTTAATACATTTTAAAATAGTGTGTTCTTAACATAACATGATGTCTGTTGGCAAGATGTGACTGCTTTTACATGGCCCCAACACATACAAATGTTTTATCAGGCCAAAGAGGATTCCTCTACAGCTGTAGAAGGATATCTGAGTAACTCTGTTAAGAGAAGAAAACCAGAAACCTGCTCGCTCCTTTACTGTTTACTAAGACTTTATTGTATATAGGCAATGCATAATAGCTGCTCAACAGTTTTGACATTTTTTGAATAATAACTACATATACCTGCAACAGATGGATATAAGAAAAGGTCCCTCTCTATCAGTCATGTGCATATTCAGTCACTCACCTAGCTAGATGTCTGAGTCTGGTTAGGCAAGAACATAGTCTTCTGTTGAATTGAAATTAAGAATTGTCAACATTTTATCAAGTATGTTGTTGTTCCTTAGGCTATATAAAACAGCTAGATCCCTTCCTTCCTTCCTTCCTTCCTTCCTTCCTTCCTTCCTTCCTTCCTTCCTTCCTTCCTTCCTTCCTTCTCAATCTTTTCAGGGAAACTTGAACAAACTTGATCTCAAAACATTTCCTCTGCACGCCCATTGAGACAGCATTCTAGCTGCTCCCTTAGATGACAAAGAACCAGATCAGGCATAACTCTTACCTTGAATTCCAGATCACCTCTTGACCTATATTTTATTTTTTGTCCATGGATTACAGTAACTATAGTATCTGCTCAGACCACTTCTATCATATTCTCAAAACTATTCCTACATAATTTGAAGGGGAACTAATCCCAGCGAGAAGAGGGATAAAAAAAATACAGATTTTTTTTAAAAATACTAATAACAAATAAACCCAGTAATCAGAAACTACACAAAAACCAAAAGGGAAAATCATAATTTTGGAATATGTAAAGAAAGACACAAATATTAAATATTCATATCCAGTATTTCTAACCCAAATTACATTTGTTTAGACAGAGATTCAGCCAAGAAAACAAACTAATAGATCATCAAACAAAGCAACCCAGAGTTCTAACTTGAGGCACAACTGACTAAGCTTATCCTATTTGAGACATACTATATGAAGACCTTGCTCTTTGGATAAGGCTCTAATGTTGGGAAAGTGTAAGGAAAGAGAAGAGGATGACCAGCAGCAAGGTGGAACGGGAGACATGAAAGAAGAGGTTAGAATAGACCATCTTGGAAAAAATAGATCTATGAATGGAATTATATGTGGGAATGACCTTGGGAGACACAGACTTGGCAACCAGTATGTAAAAGATCTCAGTCCATGAAGAAGAGAAGGCATGGGAAGCAGTTCAGGAAGGACCTTCCCTAATTAAAAGGAGAGGAGGGGAGAAGTGCTTTCAGACTTGCAAGATTCTATTAATATAACCTGACAATAAAGATAGAGCTAGTATTGATTCCTGTGTTTCTTGTCTGGACTACCTTGAAATATTAACAATGTGATTGCAAAGAGTTGACACTGACTTGATGGAATGTAATCCATGAATAGCCAGAGATTATTAAAAAATTTAAATTCATATTTAGTGAATCTGTAGTTTTTGTTCATTTTTTTCAACTCATTTCCAACACTTGTAAATACTATTGATCCAGGAAAAAACATACATCAGTTTACTAGTTCTTTGCAGTAGTTAAACTGACAACTACTGTAATTCCAGACACTGAACTCATTTCTTCTATTGTAGGATTTTATACATCCTGAGGGAAGTGGACAGAAACCTAAACTAATTATTAAATATTGTTTTGTAATTGTTGCAATTTTCTCAAAAACTTTCAACAAAAATGAGGTAAGAGAGCATTACCACTGGAGGTAGTCATATGTATTTTTACATTAATTAATAACCTCTTCAATAGAAACTACAAAAACTTTAGGATTTTCTTAATTAGATTTTAAAGGGATATAATATAACACCATCTATGAAATATTTTACGATCAGTCCTTGATTACTTGCCAAAATAGCTTTAAAAGGATTTTATGCCTTAAGGTACTAAGCTAATTCATTAGTTCAGATTAAATGTCGTCTTCTCATACTTTTTAATAGTTTTCAAGAGAGCCTTTTCTTTTGATATACATAAAAGATAATGTTATAAAATATTTTTGTGTAATAAACTTATTTTCAAGATGAAGAACACATTGAAACTTGTCTATGAAATTAAACAGAAATCAACAGGTATGGTTCTTTAAATATTTGGTGCCAGTAATAAGGGGGATTGTTATAATAAATTGCATAGATGTCCCAAAGGTGTTTTTTCAAGAGGCAACTGGACTTTCTTGTTTTTCTTTGAAGACGTTTTGCTTCTCATCCAAGAAGCTTCTTCAGCTCTGACTGGATGGTGGGGAATGGAAGGATTCATGCTCCTTGCAGACAGCTAGTCATTTGCATTCTTTTAGAGAGTTGTTGAGGCCATTTGGAGGTTTATCTGTGTCCTCAGGGTCACCTGAGTAATGCAAATGGGTGTGGAGCCTTCTTGGAACTGCTGAAAGGCTCCACAACCATTTGCACTACTCAGATGACCCTGAGGACACAGATAAACCTCCAAATGGCATCAACAACTCTCTAAAAAATGCAAATGACTAGCTGTCTGCAAGCAGTATAAATCCTTCCATTCCCCACCATCCAGTCAGAGCTGAAGAAGCTTCTTGGATGAGAAGTGAAACGGCTTCAAAGAAAAACAAGAAAGTCCAGTTGCCTCTGGAAAAAGCACCTTTGGGACAACCATAACCTGGATGACTGAGAATCTCTGTAGACAATCAAGATAAATGCACCAGGCAAACTTAAATCCACAATACAAGAGGATTCATGAGGCAAGAAAGTCCAGAGTTCACAAGGCACGATGCAAGCCAAGGTACCGTGTCAATCCAAAGCAAGGCAGGAGTTAAAATGACCAGGAAACACACAGCTAGGAAATGAACACATTCCCAGCATTGTTTCCATCTGTCTGCTGTGCCTAATAGCCATTTTCTGGTGCAGCCCATCAAGAAGGGTGAAGCTGCCTCCTCGTGAGTAATTGGGCTGACCTTCACTGCTCCTGCCTTTTCTCTCTCCTACATGTTCTTGGATCAGGTGGAGAAGGCAGTCCCTCTTCCTCATCACTGACTGGCTGCAGCTGTGTGCTTTCCCACCTGAAGCCTCAGGGCTGCCTGCTGCAGCTGTGCTTCAGCCAAATCCCTCTCAGATGGCTGCTTGAAGACATTGACCAACTCCCCTCCTGGACCTGGTTCATCCTCCAAGCTGACATCTGGAGAGGTATCTCGGAAAGCGTCTGGGAGAGTCATCACAGGTTGAAATTGTAAAACTTTGGGGGAGAGTGACTATGCCATATTGGAATTCAATATAATGCAGACACAAGCAATAGAACATAACTAAACCAGTGTCCTAGACTTTAAAAGAGCTGATTTCAACAAATTTAAAGAGTGGTTGCAGAGGATTCCATGGATAAAAATTTTTAAGAGGACTCAAGAAGCTTGGGAAACTCTGAAAAATGTGATTATAAAAGTCCAATCCACCACAATACCATTGAAAAAGAAAAATAAGAAAGACAAAACCAGCATGGTTGCATAAAGAAATATCTGATAAACTGAAAGTCAAAAAAGACAAGTATAAAAAATAGAAAGAGGGACAGATAACTAAGGCAGAATACTAACATGTAGTCCATTAGCTCAGAATGAACTAAGACATGCAACAAATGTCAAAAATAATTTTTAAAAAGTTTATTTCAACATGTAAAAAAACAAGAAAAAAGCCAAGGAAACAATTGGTTCACTAATGTGAAAAGATGGCAAAGAAATGATGGGCAGCAGGGAGAAAGCAGTACTATTTAAGAATTTGCATTCTTTGGATCTGTTTTCATGCAAAAGGAAAAAATAGCCCAACCTACCAAAAATAACTGTAAAAGACAGACTAGGAATACAAGTTTAAAATAGGCAAAAAAATGTAAGATAACACCTGTCCAGTTAGGTGAATTCAAATTACCAGGACCAGATGGATTACATCCCAGAGTTCTGAAGGAGTTGGTAGATATGATCTTGGAACCACTGAACTATATTTTTCAAAGATTCTGGAGCACTGGGGAACTACCAGAGGACTGGAAAATAGCTGATGTGGTTCCCATCTTCAAAATGGGGAAAAAATGAAACCAGGAAACTATGGTTGCAAGTCTAACATTAATATCCTGGAAAAAATAATCAAACAAAGATCTGCGGACATCTAGAAGCCAATATGGATTTGTTAGAAACAAATCATGCCAAACAAATCTTATTTCATTCTTTGACAAAGTGACTAAATTAGTGTATCAGCGAAATGCTGTGGACATACGGTAGTATACTTGGATTTCAGTAAGGCATTTGACAAAGTAGATCCCAAGTTACTTCTTCATAAGTTAGAAAAATGTGAGATAGACAGCATCACCACCCAATGGATTTGTAAATGGCTGAGAAACCACACTCAACATGTAGTCCTTAATGGAACTACATTTACATGGAGGGAAGTAAGCTGTGGGATACCCCAAGGTTCTGTTTTAGGCCCAGTACTCTTCAACATATTCATTAACAATTTAGATGGAAACTCATCAAATTTGCAGATGGCACTAACCTGGCAGGAATAGCCAACACCCCAGAAGATAGGCTCAAGATCCAGATGGATCTCGACAAACTTGAATGCTGGGCCCTATCTAACAAAATGAAAAATGATGAGAAAAATAAAGTTTTAAGTAAGAGAAGAAAAACCAAATGCACAGGTATAAAATAAGTGGAACTTGACTCAATAGCAGTAACTGCGAGAGAGATCTAGAAGTCCTAGTGGACAACCACTTCAATATGAGCCAGCAGTGTGTTGTAGTTGCCAAAAAAGCCAATGCAATCCTAGGCTGCATTAACAGGGATAGAATCAAGATCACATGATGTGTTAGTACCACTTTAAAATGCCTTGGTAAGACCATACTTGGAATATTGCATCCAATTTTGGTCACCACAATATAAAAAAAGATATTGACACTCTAGAACAGGGGTGTCAAACTCAAGGCCCACGGGCCAGATCCAGCCCATGGGCTGCTTAGATCTGGCCCGCAGGGCCACCCTGGAAATAGCGAAGGACCAGCCCATGGTGCCTCTGCCAGCTAAAACGGAGCTTGGGAGGGCCACATGCAGCCATCACAAGCTCCGTTTTTGCTGGCAGAGGGTTGCAATGGGGCCCTCCTGAGATCCATTTTTGCTGGCAGAGGGTTGCAAGAGACCATTGCAGCTGAAAACAGAGCTGAGGAGAGCTGAGAGTTGCAGGAGGCCATCACAGCTGAAAACGGAGCTCGAGAGGGCAGAGGGTTGCAGGAGGCCGTCACAGCTGAAAATGGAGCTCGGGAGCCTGTTTTTGCTGGCAGAGTGCTCGGGCCACCACAGGTTTCCCCGAGACAAGTGACGTCGAGCTGGCCATGCCCCCCCAGCCACACACCCCGAGGTCAAACACAACCCTGATAAACACAAACTCAATGAAATTGAGTTTGACACCCTGCTCTAGAAAGAGTGCAAAGAAGATCAACTAAGCTGATTAGGGGGCTGGAGGCTAAAACATATAAAGAACGCTTGCAGGAATTGGGTATGTCTAGTCTACTGAAAAGAAGGCTGGGGTGACATGATAGCAGTGTTCCAATATTTGAGGGGCTGCCACAAAGAAGATGGGGTCAACCTATTCTCCAAATCATACAAGGGCAGGACAAGAAGCAACAGATGGAAAATATTCAAGGAAAGGAGCAACCTAGAACTAAGGGAAAATTTCCTGACAGTGAGAACAATTAACCAGTGGAACGGCTTGCTTCCAGAAGTTGTGAGTGCTCCGTCACTGGAGATTTTAGGTTTTCAGCCATTTCTCTGAAATGGTATAGGGCCTCTTGCTTGGGTGGAGGGTTGGACTGGAGGACCTCTGGTGTCTATTCTGACTCTATTATTCTGTTTTGTTATTCTGTTATACTTTCTATGATTCCATCAAGCCCAAAAAGTCAGGAATGGTATAGGACAGTGATGGCGAACCTTTTTTTGCTCGGGTGCCAAAAGCGCGCTCGCGCTGGCGCTATCACCCTTGCATGCATGCCCACACCCATAATGCAATGCCCTCCCCCCTGCGCATGCGCACACAACCCCCCTGCGCTGCCCCCCACGCATGCACACAGTTTGCGGTTACAGCAAAAGTGAAAGCATTCAAAACAGTCAGCCCCAAGAAGCAGCCTCCCTCCCCTTCGGAATGGCAGCATTCTGGCAGGGAAAAGAAAACAACAGTTATGGTCATTTCAGTTTGTCAGGCAGTGTTGAAATCCAATTTTTTTTACTACCGGTTCTGTGGGCGTGGCTTGGTGGGCGTGGTGTGGTGTGGTGTGGCTTGGTGGGCATGGCAGGAGAAGGATACTGCAAAATCCCCATTCCCACCCCACTCTGGGGCCAGCCAGAGGTCGTATTTGCCGGTTCTCTGAACTACTCAAAATTTCCACTACCGGTTCTCCAGAACCTGTCAGAACCTGCTGGATTTCACCCCTGTTCAGGGTATTGCTTGTGGAACCATTTAAGCAATCTAGGGGCTTTAATGTGTCATTTATCTACCCACTCATTCTGAGCCCCAGGAAAATCTTTCCATGCTACTAAGTATTAGATGTTGCCCCTGTGCATGCGTGAATCAAGGATCTCTTTAATTTCAAAATGTTGTTCCCCTTCCACCATAAATGGTTCAGGTACAGGTGGAGGGGCTGGTCTTAATGAGAAAATCACCTCAGGTTTTAACAAGCTGCAATGGAAAACGGGGTGAATTCTCCTCAATGACTTTGGCAATTCTAATTCTACTGTAACCGGAATAATAATGCACTTGATAGGAAAAGGTCTTACAAATTTAGGTCCTAACTTTTTGAGGGTTGTAACTGGGTGGATAAATACACTCAGTACCCAACGTGGAATTTTTTAGGTTCTTATCGGCCTGGATTTTATAAGCCTCCCTGGCCTCAGCAAGTGCTTTACACACAACTACCCATGTGTTTTGTAACTGGCCCATCCACTCTTTTAATGAAGGGATTACTGGGTCTTTTACTGGTAACTCAGGCATAGGCTTGAACTCTTGCCCCATCGCCACTTGGAAAGGGGTGAAACCGGTGCTGCTGTGCACTGCATTGTTGTAGACTACTCAGCAAATGGCAAGAAGTCAGTCCAATTGTCCTGTTGGTAGTTTATAAAGCATCAAAAGTACTGTTCCAGAACTGAGTTCATTCTGTTGATCCCACCATTAGTTTGTGGATGGTGACTAGAACTGAGTCCCTGATCAGTACCTAATAAGTCCAAAAAGGGTCTCCAGGACTTAGAGATTAATTGGACTCTCCTGTCAGAGATTATTTGTTGTGGTGCTCTGTGTAAACCGTAGACATGGTGTAAAAACATTTTTGCTAACCCTTTTGCGGTGGTATCTTCTGGCAAGGGATAAAATGCACTTGTTTTGAAAATAGGTCTGTCATGACCCAAATTACTGTATTTCTGGCACTTTCAGAAAGCCCTACAATAAAATCCATAGAGATCTCTCTCTAGGGTGCTGAAGGCTCGGCTACAGGTTGGAGCAGCTCTGGTATTTTCCATTGTCTTCACTTTGCCAATGCACAAATAAGGCAACTGGAAACACAGCTTTCAATGTCCTTTTTAAGAGATGGCCACCAAAACTGTCTTTTGATGAGATGCAGAGTTTTCATGAACCCGAAGTGCCCTGCCAGTTTTGAGTCATGGCATGCCTGCATAATTTTAAGTCTCTGACTAGTGGGTACATATAGTTTGCCTCCCACCCAGGCCAGTCCATCCTGGATAAGGCAGACATTTTTGTGGCTGCCAAAGCAGTCATCATTCTCTAGGGCCGTGATGGCGAACCTATGGCACGCGTGCCAGAAGTAGCACGCAGAGCCATCTCTCCGGGCACGCCAGCATCACCCATTGCTCTTCCGGGTTCTGGCGTGCACATGCGCGCCAGGCAGCTGGTCTTCGCATGCGCATGTATGCCAGGGAGCTGCTCTTCTGGTTTCCAGCACTCCCGCACGCGCAGCTTCTTCGTCTTCGCGCATACGGGAGCTTCTTCATCTTTGCGCACGCAGGAGCACCGGCCAGCTGGTATTCACGCATGCATGTGCGCCAGAAACCAGAAGACCATGTGACTGGCACGCATGCGCACTCCGGAAACCGGAAGCTCAGCTTCCTAGTGCACGCATGCGGACCGGGGAACTGTTCTTCTGGTTTCTGGCACTCCCACACATGTGCATGCTCCCGTTTCGGCACTCGGTGCCGCAAAGGTTCAGCAACACTGCTCTAGGGCTTTCTTGAAAACAACCACTGTAACACTGTCCGCTGGCAGTTTCTCCTTCTGCTGAGCCCTCATGGTCACTTGGGCAGCTAATTGTCGCAAGGGGAGTATAACGGTTTAATTATTTCTGCTTTAATGCTATTATATTGAGGCATCCTTGACAAAGTGTCAGCCAGGAAGTTTTTTCCTCCTGGTAAGTAGTGTAGAGTAAAATTGGGCGCATCGCATTTGCTTAGCGGATAGCTTTCGAGGGGTTTTTTAAGCTTCCAGGTTTTTGTGATCGGTCCATACCTGGAATGGGATTTTGCTCCCTTCTAAGAAATGCCTCCAGGAGAGGAGTTCTCATCTAACAGCATACACTTCCTTCTCCCACACAGCCCATCGTTGTTCAGTTTCGGTTAGTTTTCTAGAAGTGTAAACTCATGGCTGCAACTGTCCTTGCTCATTTTCCTGCATCAGAATGGCCCCTACTTCTACATCACTAGCATCAGCTTGGATAACAAAAGGTTTCTTGGGGTTGGGGTACTTTAGCACTGGTTCGGCAGCGAAAAGTCACTTGAGCTTTTTGAATGCCGCCTGACATTCCATAGTCCATTTTAGTGGTTGGCTGGGTTTAGGCTTGTCCCCTCCCTTCATTTTCAACAGATTTATGATGGGGAGCGCTATTTGAGTGAAGGAGGGAATGAATTGTTGGTAAAAGTTGACAAACCCTAAGAAGCTTTGCAGCTGCTTCCTAGTGCATGGGGTGCCCATTCTAGCACTGCTCGCACCTTTTCTGGCTCCATTTCAACCCCCTCATGGGAAATTTGATAGCCCAAATAATTGATCTTGTCTTGGTGGAATTCACACTTAGATAGCTTGGCATATAATTTAGCAGCACAGAGCTTCTGTAGAACAGCTCTGACCAGTTTCACATGCTCGACTTTTGTTTCCGTGTAGATCAAAATGTCATCTAAATACACCATCCCTTTGTACAGGTGTTCATGCAGCACCTTGTTAATCAGCTGCATGAATACCGTGGGTGCCCCTTGCAGCCCAAAGGGGAAGACTTTAAACTGGAAACAGCTGTGTGCAGTTAAAAGCGGTTCTCCATTCATCTCCCTCTCTAATTCTTATGTGGGAGTATGCTTCTCGCAAGTCCAATTTTGTGAAAATCCTCCCCTTTGCCAAATGAGCCAACATGTCCTTCATTAGGGGAAGGGGGTACACATTTTCCATGCACACAGCATAGAGCCTGCAATAGTCTATGCAGAGATGCCCATCCTTTTTCTCCCTAAACAGGACCAGGGTGGTCACTCTGGGTCGTGCTGGTTGGATAAAACCCCAAGCTAAGTTATTGTCGATGAAGGCATGTAGCTCATCCAATTCCCTGGAGGTCATCGAATAGAGTTTTGGTTTTGGTAGCTTAGCCCCTGGGAGAATCTCAATAGACAATCCGTGGGTCAGTGGGGGGGAGAGCTCATCTGACCCCTTTTCACTAAACACATCCCTCAGGTCTCGGTATTCTCTGGGGATGACTGGAAGGGGTTTCCCTTATGATGCCATTCCCATTTCCTGGCATAAGGCCTGCCTGGCTAATGCTCTCTGCTACATGGGGGCTTGTCCCTGGTGGGATTTTCAATAGCCCCCTTTTCCAGTCCACATTTTGGTTCCATTTTTTCAACAAGGGCAACCTCAGTACACACACACGCACGCACACACACACACACACACACCAAAGCTTGGAGACTTTTATCTACATCTGAGCTTGTAAACTGCCAATCATGCCTGGGCTTGGGGAGAAGGCCCGCTCCTTTTTCTGTGGATAAAAGTCTCCAAACTTAGAATGTGGTGTGTGTGTGTGTGTGCGCGCGCGTGCGCGCGCGTGCGCGTGCATGTGTTTGGCGCATGTAATTTCAGTTTGGGGAGGTGAAGAGCTTGTGGGACACTGAATTGTCCCTATGTCGAGTTAGCCCGTGCAACTTGTTCTGTCCTGACCCAGGCGTCCTGAGTCAGCCATGCCCAGTGAGCGGCACTGAGCTGGCCATGCCCACCCAGCCATGCCTACCCAGCCATGCCCACCTGGCCGCTTGAGTTATCATAGTCTTACATGCAACTGGCCCTTTGAGGACAACCATTGTCAGTTCTGGAAGCCATTATTTCTGTTTGCTTCAACTGCCACATATTTTAGCCTGGGAAATTGGGAAGGTTTGTTTTGTTGGAGTGGTAGAAACTTATAACAAAATTCTTTACTCAAGGACAAATGCCTGCACCTGCGTGGAGACTGTATCCAGTTGAATGTGGAGATTTGATTGGACCATGTGATGAGCTTGTGGGTGTGGGGCAGGGTTGTGAATTTTCAGCTGGGTGGGGAAACCCTGGAAGCTTTCAGATTCGGGTTTACCCAGATGTGCCAACATGACATCTCTAATAAATTGGAACTTTGAGGAACTTCTAGCCTCAGAGTTTTATTTCATTGGGGGTGTTTTCCTGGAACCCTGACATTAACCTGAATCTGCCAATAACTAAGCAGCACCCTGAAAGGGGGCTGTCCGGGGTGCTGATCTTCAGCACTGACCTGAAACTCGGGCAGTGCAAAGAATCAGCGAAGATGGAGGAGGGAGAGGAGATAGCAGAAGGAGCCATGGGAGCGGATACCAGAGAACTTATCGAGACCTGGTATTCTCCTTCTGAAGATGTGGTGCAAACCTTGAGGCTGCAGAGCCAACCCGAAGGCTAGGCGCTCGGCCCAAAGAGATGGATTCCTGGAAAAGTTGCCAGTCTGATCTAACTTCAGAGATGGGACCGAAAGAATGACCGCCTGAGTATCGTTCCATTTCCAGCCACCTGAAGTCACCCCACAAGCCAGAATGGAGAGAGGTGGGGATGATGGGGTCTGAAACTCCCCGAGACTGGAACCTGTTGCCTCCATCTCGAAGCCAATCATTGTCTGGGCTCCCGTAGCAGTTTGAGCAGCTTGAAGTGGGAAGCTATGCACTGCTGTCACAGCCCCTGCAAGTTAGATGGAGCTTAACTCAACCCACATTCACTTTTCCTGATCCAGGAGCTGGCAGTGGAACTAGAGTCACATTGGCACCTTTCTACTCGGCCAGGGGTGATCGGGGGGGGGGAGCGGATCGGTGCAGCAGGATCAAGCAACAGGAGGGAGACAGCAGCCGCAGCCAGCATGGGGTAAGCTACAACCGCCAGTTGCCCCCCCTCGCCAACTGGCCCTCCTGCTACCCCTGCGGAATGCATCCCCCCAGGCTGGGGATTCTATCCCGACCGTGGGTGGGCCAGTGCCAGTGGACACCAGCTCCCCCTGCTCCGCCTTTTTCGGGATCACCATGGGCCCAATATGCCCCAACGATCCCGGCACAGCTGTGGGGTCTGAGCCAGCAGCCAGCTGGAGCCCTCCCCCTATGGCAGCTCAACAGCCGGCCCCGGTCCTAACGCCGGCTGCATTCCAGCAGCCAGTAGCTACGCCCGACACAGCGTCCCAGCAAGCCCCTGCCCCGCTGGCCATCGCAGCGCCCCAGCAGGTCCCTGTCCAACAGCCAGTTGCCATAGTGATTCCACTGGGGAGGCTAAACTCCCTAAACCAAAGATGTACTCAATGACCCCAAAAGAGATGGCCGAGCTGAGGAAGTACATCGATACCAACCTGGCCCAGGGTTTCATCCAACCTACAAAATCCAGAGTAGCCGCCCCGGTGCTATTTAAAGAGAAAAAAATGGGGGGGGATGAGGCTCTGTGTTGATTTTCATGGAATAAATGCGGTGTGTGTGGAAAACACCTACACCCTCCCCCTCATGAAAGACATGCTGAACTACCTTTCAAAAATGAAAGTGTTTACAAAACTGGACTTGAGAGAAGCCTATTACCGGGTGCGCATAAGGGAGGGGGATGCTTTCTTTTTTTTAAAAAAATACTTTTTATTGAGATTTTTCACATTAAAAAGACAAAACATAAATTCACTAATACAGCTTGGCGCTATTGGAATTTCTTTCTTCATTCTACATTTTCCATCTTTACAGCTATTGTTTTTAACTTCAACATTCTTACATCTACTTCTTTATATTTATTATACTGTATATTGCAATACATCCATTTAAACTTCTACAATTACATTTGTTTAATTTTGTTACATCATTCTATATTACTTTACACATTGATTTTACTTTTCCTTTCAAGCCAATCATACCATCTATCCCATATTTTATAATACATTGTTTCCTCTCCCTCTCTCAATTCCATCGTTAGTTTGTTCATCTCTGCGCATTCTAGCACCTTTTTTATAATCATGGCGTTCGAGGGTGTTTTCTCTTTCTTCCAATTTTAAGCGAATATAATTCTCGCTGTGGTAATTATGTGTTGGATAATATAATAAATTTCTTTTCTAATGTTTTCTTTTATTATTCCCAATATAGACAGTTCTGGCCTCATCTCAATTTTCTGTTCTGTTATTTCTTCAA
Organism: Thermophis baileyi; assembly: GCA_003457575.1. NCBI lineage: Eukaryota > Metazoa > Chordata > Lepidosauria > Squamata > Dipsadidae > Thermophis > Thermophis baileyi. The sequence goes on along the minus strand of QLTV01003282.1, from coordinate 1,255,490 downwards.
TCCATTTTTTAATTTTCCCCCAATATTTCTTTGCCTTGGGACATGTCCACCATATGTGGTAGAATGTCCCTTGTATATGATTACATTTCCAACAATTGGGTGGTATCGATGGATACATTTTGGCCAATCTCGCTGGTGGTAGATGCCATCTGTAGAACATTTTATATATATTCTCTTTATTCTCTCCAATGGCTTCAATGGGGAGAGCCAGGATTGCAGTCATTGAGTGAGGCAGTCACGTGGGCATCTCGCTTAACGACCGCAATGACATAAATTTTGGGCTCCGTTGCGGTCATAAGTCGAGCAC
>QLTV01003282.1:1240516-1251969 GCA_003457575.1 Thermophis baileyi | reverse complement strand
AGTTTTATATAATTCTGCGGGAATTCCATCTGGTCCTCGTGTTTTATTTTTATTTTTTGTTTTTCAATTGCTCCTTTCATTTCTAATAATGTTATCTTCCCGTTCAGCAGTTCTCTATCTTCCTCAGTTATATTAGGTAAATTTCTATCCTGTAAATAATTTATGATGTCCTCTTCTCTAATATTTTCTTGACTGTACAATAATTGGAAGAAATTTTGAGCAATCCTTTTCTTTTCCTCTCTCTTATGGCATACATTCCCCTGTTCATCCTGTAATTGTTGTTTCTATCTTTTTGTTTTTTCTTTCCGTAATTTATGTGCCAACCACCTTCCGGGTTTGTTTGCGGCTTCAAAATAATTTTGTTTTGCCACTGTTATATTCCTTACCATTTCTTCTTGTTGAATTAAATTAATTTTGTGTTTCGTTAAATCCCGTTCTTTTATAATCTTATTGTTCTGTGGTTCTTTTTGCAATGCATTTTCTATTTCTTTAAGCTTATCTTGTAATTGATTTTGTTTTTTCCACTTCTCCTTATTTCTCCTTGCCACATATGCTATTGATATCCCTCTCATATATGCCTTGATGGTATCCCAAAGGTTTTGTAACGTTGTCTGTTCTTTTTTATTTTCTTTAAAAAAATTGTTCAATTCATTTTCCATCGTTTGTACAGTATGTACAGTTTTTCCTTTACAATTCTTTGGTTTAATGTCCATCGTCCTTTTTTCTTCTGACCTTTCCATTTTATTGCCAATGGGTTATGATCTGCCCATGTATTTGGTAGTATCTCTATATCCTCTATATACGGATCTGGTTCGGATGACGTCACTAGTAGGTCGCTACCGGTTCGGGTGAACCAGTCCGAACCGGTAGGAACCCACCCCTGGTATAGTTGTCTCCAAGCATCTTTTAAGCTCAATTCTTGTGCCATTTCATAAAATGTATGTGGTAATTTTTGTCTTTCCTTCTTTTTCTTCTTTGTACTTCTATGATCTTTTTTGTTATCTACCGCTGCGTTATAGTCACCTATCACACATATATTTTCGTAGTCTAAATCCAATATTTCTCCCAATAATTTTTTATAGAAATCCTTCTGTCCTGTATTTGGTGCATAGATTGTCACTAATAAAATGCTTTTTTGACTAGTTTTTATTTCTACCATCAGAATTCTACCTTCCTTATCTTTAAATACTGTTCTCGAATTTATCCAATCTTTTACATATACCGCAATTCCTCTTTTCTTTTTTTGTGCTAATGCCAGATGTAGCTTTCCTAATTTGGGGCAATCCAGAATATTACTATGCTTTTCTTTAATATGGACCTCCTGTATGCAAATTATATCCCTATTTAGTCTTTGTAGCCTAATTAATGCTTTTTTCCTTTTAATAGGTGAGTTTATACCGTTAATATTTAAGGATAATAACTTTATTTCCTCTTCCATCTTATTCCTTATAATTTAGTTTTAGTCCCCTCCTTGTTTTTATCTCCATCTGCGCTCTTGTTCTAGCTCCTTCTCTCTCTTGACGATCCACTTCTCTCCTGTCCCTAGTCTCTTGTTCTCCTATCTTTTCTTCTGATACTCGTTCTTCTTGACTTTTATTTTCTACCTCCTCTCTGCTATCTTGGTCATCTTCCTCACTTACATAATGATCGTAGAATTCCTGAGATTTCTCTAATGAATCAATGCGAAATCTTTTCTCTTGCCATGTGATTAGCATTCCCTCGGGAATGAGCCATCTAAACATCACCCTATGTTTTAACAATTGCTGGACAAGAATTGATAACTTCTCCTTTGCTCCCTTATCCTTCTGGGGATCTGTTTTAGTGTAATAATCTCTTTCCCTTTATACACCAGTGACTCTTCTCGTGTTCTGCCATATACTTCATCCCTCACTTTTTTCCTCACAAATTTAACATGTACTTCTCTTGGGAGCTTATGTCTGTGAGCATAGTTTGTGTGTATGCAGTATACTTCGTCAATCTCATTTTCAAATTCTTGTTTATTTTTCTGTAAAAATTCCGCCAGGAGTTCCACCATTAATTTTGGAAGATCTTCTTCCTTACTTTCGACTATGTTTTGGAAGCACAAATAGAGCATTCATTTTTCCATCTCGAGATTTATTACAGTCTCTTCTAATGCTCTATTTGCTGCCAGCATTCTATTTTCTGTTGTCTCTATTTTTTCCCCATTTGCTCTGTTTTGGTTTCTACTGCTTTTATTTTCTGCTCATTTTTTGTTATCATTTCCTGCATCGCACCCATTTTCTCATCCCGTTTTTGTATTTCTCCTTTCATTTCTCCTATATCATTCTTGATTTCCTTTTTGATATCTTCTGTATTATTCGCCATCGCCTCCTACATCCTTATCATAGTCTCCTGTATGGATGCCAGGGTTACTTGCATGCTCTGTAGGTTTGCTGCAGTATTAGCTTTTTCTCCTCCAAGTAGACTTTCCACTGAGCATGGCCCTGAGGGTGAAGCCATTGTTACAGTTGCCTTTTTTCCTCCTATTTTGGTAACTGTGGTCGTCATGCTTGTCATTTTGATATTTTTGAAATAGTTTTTCCACAGTACCATATATCTTTCTCCTGTCTCTTCCTTTTACGTTGTTATTATTATTATTTTCTTTTCCCCCTCTAATTCCTTTTCCTTCTACTCCTTCCCATATAGGTATCCACCCTCTTCATTCACTCCTGTTAACCCAGGTATCTATTCTATCCTCCCCCGATCTCTCTCAATATATAACAATCTACCCGGTTTCCAGTTCAATCCTCCCAACTCTATCATATAACACTTTTAACACTTTTCAAATCTATCACTTTTCTCAATAATTTATACTGTCCTCACAAAGAAACAGAAAGCAAAAGACAAAAAACTTATCAGATCTATATTTTATAATAAATGTCTATCCTACTTATTATTCCTCCCAACTTATTTATTTCAAAAGACTAAGGACTACCTAACTATATTCTTAACTTATTTCATTTAATTGTCATAGGATATTCACTATTAAGGCTCTTGTGTTCTATACTATGTATTTCTTTAAAAAGACCACCTATATTCCTTATTGTTCTGTTAATACTCTATTAATACTCTGTTAATGATATTCTATAAATATGATATATAAATAGTATAAATAGTATAAATATACAATAATAGTAGTAGTTCAGTAATATCAATAGTATAAATATAAATAGTATATATAAATAGTATAAATAATATCAACAGTATCAATAGAAACTTCAATATAAATTGAGTATAAATATAGGTATTTCTTAAAGCAATCTATCTGTCTTATTCCTCTATTGATATATTGTTGGTAATAATCTATAAATATGATATATAAATAGTATAAATAGTATAAATATAAAATGATTATAATAATCCAATAATAAAGTTAATATGCATAATGTATATAGTATAACCGGTGTAAATAATGTAAATTATATTCGTCTAGTTTAAAATGTCACTGTTACTGCTATAGAGTGGGAGTCTAGCTCTATTTTACCACAGCTTCCGTCTGTATTGCTTTATATCACAAGACCAGGTCCGTTCTCTGCTCAGCGTTCTTCTTTCTTTCTTTTTAAAGTCAATCTCCTTTGTCCTTTTTTGTGGCAACAGACCACAGGGGTTTTCCTTAAAGTTCTATTATCGATCCGCTATTGCAATATTCTTTTTAGCTTCGCTCTCCTTCGTCCCGGGTGTGCAGGTTTTTTTAATCCAAGATGTCGCCGCCTGCAGGATTGCCCCATCACCGTGAGTCCTCTTCGCAAATTTCTTCCTTCCAAATGCCAGGACTCTTTCTTTCTTTTTTGTCGCCACCCGGGAAAAAGCCTCTGCTATTGATCCGCTCTTACCGGGTCTTCTTAGCTTCACTCTCCTTCGTCCTGGATGTCCAGCTTTCTCCTCTCCTCCACGATGTCACTGCCTTTCAGAAAAAACTGCCCAGTCACACCAGGTCCTCCTCATTAGTTCTTTCCCCCCAATTGCCAAATCTTTTTCTTTCTTTCTTGCCGCCTCCTGAAAAAGCCAGTCTCTCTTTTACACACTGATCTAGTAATTTAGCTCATTCTTTTACGCATTTTTTTCCTCCTGATCTTTGACAAGTTAAATCCTCCACTCCCACCGCCGACTCGCCACTTTCACTTCCTCACTGGAGACTCACTTCACTGCTAATCAATTGCCAAACAGTCCACGATCTCAGAGAGATTTCCTATCTGTCTCTTGTTATTCCTTTCTCTCCGATTTCTCCAGCTGCTTGCCACTTTTCTCTTCCATAACTAAAAATTTGGGACCTCACACCTCCAGAGCGGCCATACAGGCTGAGTTTCTTCGTGCTGTTTATGAGAGTTCCTCAAGTCCCATGGGAGCCGCACCTCTCCCCTTGAAACCACTGAGGGAACCCCTCTTTTTCTTGTTCCCTCCAGGATCCGATCTGCCCCTAAAGGCTTCCAAAACACGAAGAAATCAGCTGAAACAAGTGGAGCCCTGCTCGTTCCAGCCACTACAGCATGACATCACTGCCGGAAGTTGTGGAAGACTGCTTTCAACTGCCCATTGGGTAGCTTCCAATTCAAAGTTATGCCCTTTGGTCTCCAAGGAGCCCCTGCAGTATTCATGCAATTGATTAACGAGGTGCTGCATGAGCACTTATATAAGGGGGTTCTAATCTACTTGGACTACATTCTCATATTCAGCAAGACATTAGAAGAACATGTGAAACTAGTCCAACAAGTGCTGAAGAAACTGTTAGCCGCAAAGCTTTATGCGAAGCTGTCCAAGTGTGAATTCCACAAAACTTCCCTGGACTACCTGAGCTACCGAGTGTCAAACGAAGGCATAGAAATGGATCCCGGGAAAGTGCGAGCCATATTGACTGGCAACCCCTCGCACCCGGAAACAGCTGCAAAGTTTCCTGGGGTTTGCTAACTTCTATTGGCAATTCATCCCAGCCTTCGCAGAAGTGGCGCTGCTGCTTACAGAATTGCTAAAGACAGGGTCCTCCCCCACAAAGCCACAGCCAACGCAGCCTCTAGCCTGGATGCTAAACTGTCAAAAAGCGTTTGAAAGCTTGAAACGGCTGTTTGCAGAAGAACCCATTCTTCAGCACCCGGACCCAGACAGGCAGTTCATCGTCCAGGCTGATGCCAGCAACGTGGTGGTGGCAGCCATGCTCCTCCAGAAAGACCCCCAGGGACGGCTGCTGCCTTGCGCCTATGTGTCCAAAAAGCTCACGGACACTGAGCGGAGATGGGCAGTATGGGAGAAAGAGGACTTTGCTGTTCGTTGGGCTCTGCTATCGTGGCGGCACTTTCTGGAGGGAGCCAAGATCCCCTTCGAGATCTGGTCTGACCATAAGAACCTCGAGGCCTTAAAGACCCCACGAAAGCTCTCCCCCAAACAAGTCCGCTGGGCGCAGTACTTCAAGTGGTTTGATTTCAAGCTGAAATATATCCCAGAATCTGCTTGCAGACACCCTATCAAGGAAACCCCAATATGACAGCCAGCGGGAGGAAGTCGTCCACGCCATCCTCCTGGACACACAGAGTGCGGTGCAAGTCACTACCAGGAGACAGGCCAGCAGATGGACTGACCCCATTGACGGAAAGCTGACTGCTGATTTGAAGGCAGCACTATCTACCAACCTGTGGCTAGCCGACCATCGAGATAACTTTGATGACCCAGGACGGACTAGCCTGGAAAGGTTCAAAGATTTATGTCCCCAACAGCATGAGATTTCTAGTGCTCAAGCATAGCCATGATTCTCAATTAGCTAGTCACTTCGGATTTCTAAAGACTCTTCATCTGACTAGACGGCAGTTTTGGTGGCCAAAAATGAAAGCTGATGTGGAGGACTATGTAAAAAGTTGTGCCACGTGTGCTAGCAATAAGACAAGACCGGGGAAGCTTCCCGGTTTGCTTCAACAGGTAGCTGAGCCTAGCCGCCCATGGGAGGAAATAGCTATGGACTTTATAGTAGAACTCCCAGAAAGTGGTGGCAACACTGTGATCTGGACTGTGATAGACCTGTTTTCCAAACAGGCCCATTTTGTTCTGCACTTCCCTCAGCTAAGAAATTGGCCAAGATGTTCGTCAAACAAATCTCCCGGCTGCATGGAGTGCCGCGATGGGTGATCTCCGACCGAGGAGTTCAGTTCACTGCTAAGTTCTGGGGAGAGTTCCTGAGAGCCATTGGGTCATCACAGGGGCTTAGCTCGGCTTTCCATCCGAGTACAAACGGAGCCGCGGAATGTGCAAATGCCATGGTGGAGCAATACATCAGATGTTATGTGGCTTACCAACAAGATAATTGGATTGACTTGCTTCCTTTCTCAGAAGTGGCTTACAATAATGCAGTGCACAGCAGCACGGGATTGACTCCTTTTCAGATTACAAGCGGCATGGAGTTTGTTCCTATGCCAGAATTGCCGAGAGAACAGCCTTCATTTAGAATGGATGGAGTCATTGAAGAAAGGCTGGGAGAATGCAAAAAAAAGCCCTGACTGAAGTGGCCGAAGCATACAAAAAGCAAGCTGACAAACACCGATCTCTCCAACCCACCTTTCGGGTGGGAGATTGCATGTATCCTTCTACCAAATACATACGCTTGAGTTTGAAAAGTAAAAAGTTAGGACCGAAATACTTAGGTCCCTTCCCCATAGTGAAAGTGATTAACCCAGTGACTGTATAGTTAAATCTCCCCCGCATACTGGGAAAAATTCATCTTGTTTTTCATTGCAGCCTGTTAAAGCCTGCTGTGGGATCTAGATTGAGACCTCAACCTGCTGCTCCTGCAAAGCCGATTGTGGTGCAGGGTGAGACTCATTATGAGGTGAAGAAAATTTTAGACTCCAGATTGCAAAGAGGATGTTTGCAATATTTAGTGCACTGGAAGTGATACCCCTTATCTGAAGCTACTTGGGTGAAAAGTTGGGATATTCATGCAGACGCCTTAGTCAAGCAATTTCATGATAAATTCCCTGATAAGCCTAAGGGTCCTCCGGGGGGGGGGGGGAAGGGGGGGTTAAGGTGNTTAAAAATTTTGCACTTTTTCTCAAAAGTCACCTTGCCACCATTATCACTCTGTCAGTTCTGGAAGCCATTATTTCTGTTTGCTTCAACTGCCACATATTTTAGCCTGGGAAATTGGGAGGTGGTTTTTTTGTTGGAGCGGTAGAAACTTAGTCATAACAAAATTCTTTACTCAAGGACAAATGCCTGCACCTGCATGGAGACTGTATCCAGTTGAATGTGAAGGTTTGATTGGACCATGTGATGAGCTTGTGGGTGTGGGGCAGGGTTGTGAACTTTCAGCTGGGTGGGGAAACCCTGGAAGCTTTCAGATTCGGGTTTACCCAGATGTGCCAACATGACATCTCTAATAAATTGGAACTTTGAGGAACTTCTAGCCTCGGAGTTTTATTTTCATTGGGGGTGTTTTCCTGGAACCCTGACACACTACTCAAGCATAAATTGCAGCTAATATCAACCTATGGATTTCAATTTTCCTTTGGGCCTCTGATGCCATAGATGACACCAATTTATACTTTTGGGTATACATTTTAGCTTTCATTCATAACTGAACCTCCACCTTCACTTCCCTGCTTTCAGCAAACTACTCCATAGAAGCCCAGCATATTCATTTTTTTCTTTCTTTGGTTTCATTCATTATTTAATGCTTTTTACCATTTACTCCTCTTATATTCCAATTACAGCCTCTCATATCCCATGGTTGTCACAGATGGGCCCAGCCCATGGATGTTGATCTTCACTGTCTATTATAACTTTAATCAATGGGGGTTTTGACATAATTTTATTTTTTGTAAAATAAAGAGTGTGTACACTAAGTCAGCAGAATTAGAGCTTCAGTGCAGTCAAAACTCAGTTTACCCAAAGCATACTCATGCCATTCTATGGAAACTTGGTTCTCTAAAGAAATCTTTACAACCCAATATTCACACCTCTCCAACTTGGAAAACAAAATGCATACCACTGTGCCCTTAAGATGTATCTCAAAGTTAAATTACATCTCAAAGTTAAGTTAAATAGTTTGTGGGCTGAATATAACTCCTATTGTCTCATTTTAGCTCTAAATCTCTGTTTTTCTAATAATATATGTACAGGTAGTCCTCAACTTACAGCAGTTCGTTTAGTGACCATTTGAAGTTAAAGCATCACTGAAACAGTGACTTATGACCGTTTTTCACACTTACAACCGTTACAGCATTCCTCGTGGTCACGTGATCAAAATTCAGATGCTTGGCAGCTGACTCATTTTTATGATGGTTGCAGTGTCCCAGGGTCATGTGATCACCTTTTGCAACCTTCTGACAAGCAAAGTTAATGGAGAAGACAGATTTGCTTAACAATCATGTTACTAATTTAACAAGTGCAGTGATACACTTAACAACTATGGCAAGGAAAGTCGTAAAATGGGGCAAAACCCACTTAACATATGTGCAATAGAAATTTTGGGCTCAATTGTGGTCGTAAGTCCAGGACTACCTGTACTTACATCTTATTGCACTGTAAACTCTGTGTGTTGCTACCTAACTTTATCCAGCCTTGTGGGATCACGTAGCAATTTGTTTTATTCAATAATTGAATGACTTGAATCAATAAACGTTTTGCTTACTTTTAAGATATATTTTCTATTAAAATGAATGTGTGTCCAGGAATTTGTAGTTATAATTTATATTTTCTTCTTGTGTCAGTCTCTCATGAGTTTTCTAAATAACAAGGATCCCTCTTAGTCAGTTGGCATTTTCTTGTGTTTTAATTGCCTGCTGTGATATAATTATTGTGACATTTGAGGATGTTTTTAACATCCTGAATTAAATATTCTGACATCCCGCAGAGCACTTCATGAAAACAGCCAAATTGTGTTTCAGTCATTAGTAATCTACAGATGTCCTTTAGAAGTAAAACTATTTTTGACACAAAAGCACAGATGAAATGTGAAATGTTTACAAATTCTATTATAGGTCAAATTGTACCTCTAAAATACCTGGTTTTTTTTGAAGTGGATTATCATTCTTCATTTTCATATTATTTGTTGTTACTGGTCTTTGATAAATATTTGATTGATTGATTTGATTATATGTTGTTATTATTACTAAATCTATCTTAATGTATTTTGCAAAGTGAAAAGACAAATACTTAAGGAAGAATTAGAAAGCTAGACAATAACAAATCAAAAGAAATTTTTAAAAGAAAAATCTGTGTGTGCATGTGTGTATGAATTTAAAGGCAATCTTAAGAAGAAATGCAAATAGTTTAAATAGCTATCTTAAATATTTGTGTCCAATATTATTTATTGTACAATTGTCAGAACAAGAATATTTGTTACTGTTGCCACACTTTCTTGAATAGAGGTATACTTTTCTTTTTTTTTCAAAAGAAGTGCTCTTGTTTTTTCATGGCTCCAAGTCTCCTTCTCAAACCATCTTCTTGTGGCTTAGAAGAAAGACTAGTTATCTCCATATTATGCAGTGGATGAGAAGGATGGTGTTTATTCTTTGGTAGGTATGTTTCTTAAATAGTAGTGTCCATTAGAAGTTTTTCCTTGGCTTATCTTCAAACATTCTTCCTTTTTCTCCTCCTCGTCATCATCATCACCACTGCCACTCATTATAAGTCAGATCTCTCAAGCATTTCTCCTCCTCTGTCCTGGAGCTTTCTGCAAGTTTATTGTAAAGGAAAAGAAAAATCAAAAAGAAAATCAACTTCACCATCAAGTTTTAATTTTGCAGAGAGGAATTTAATAATCCCAAAATGGAATGGAAACAGTTTAGAATGAGAGAAATCCAAATTAATTGGTTTCTCAGGCAAGGCAAGATGAGTTTGACCCTTACACAAAATGAAGTAGCCAGAAGAGGCAGTGAATTAAAATCAAGCTCCATCATGATTGTAATTAATATTTCTTTTTTTTTAAAGTAATTTTTATTGAAAAGTATTTAAAAAAGGAACAAACATATAATGTGTATATACATATGTACATAATCACATATATACATAAATACACAAACGAAACTACAAACAACAACAAAAAAAGAAAAACACAAACCTAACACCACAAATCACAACAAGACAAATTCCAATTTCATAAAGCAGCCTAATGTATCATAGATATTACATACATCTTATGTGCATATTATATATTTCTCGTATGTTAATGTCAATTTATCAATATATTAGTATCACTATTTCAGTTGTCTATGTGCACTCAAAACGATATGTACATAATCACATATATACATAAATACACAAACGAAACTACAAACAACAACAAAAAAAGAAAAACACAAACCTAACACCACAAATCACAACAAGACAAATTCCAATTTCATAAAGCAGCCTAATGTATCATAGATATTACATACATCTTATGTGCATATTATATATTTCTCGTATGTTAATGTCAATTTATCAATATATTAGTATCACTATTTCAGTTGTCTATGTGCACTCAAAACTCATGTAACATTTTGTACTTACATAAATGAAAAATGAACAAACAAACCTCTATTTTGTTTTATTTTTACCCTTTAACCAGTCATAAAATTTATCCCAAATTCCATAGAAAGCCGTTTCTTCCTTATCCTTTATTCTCATAGTAAGCCTATTCATTTCCGCACATTCCATGATCTTATTTATTATCATTATATTGGATGGGGCTGCATCTTTTCTCCACATTTGGGTATAGATAATCCTTGCTGCTGTGAATATATGGATGACCAAATATTGGTTGTTTTTATTTATTTCACTTTCCATCATACCAAGCAGGAACACTTCTGGTTTTAATTCTACCTTTTGTGACGTAATTTCGGTTAACCACCTCTGGATTTCCCCCCAATATTTCTTGGCCTCTGGGCACATCCACCACATGTGGTAAAACGTGCCCAGTCCCTTTTTGCACTTCCAACATTTTGGCGATAACTTAGGAGACATTTTTGCCAATCTTGTCGGGGATAGATGCCATCGATAAAACATTTTATATATATTCTCCTTATATGATGTTGACATAGTTAGTTTGATGTTCCATTCCCAAATTCTTTCCCAACGTTCTATTTCAATGGAATATCCAAAATTTTGTGCCCATTTCACCAGCACCTCCTTAACTCTTTCCTCTTCTGTTCTAATATTTAATAGAGAATTATACACTTTTGTTATCATTTTCACATCCTGTCCCATTAAAATTTTGTCTAATTCTTGGTATTTATTTTGGAAACCAAATTGGGCTAAGTCCTTTTTATATTTTTTTTGAATTTGCAAATATGGCCACCAATCCAAATCTATTCCCATCAATGCCAAATTTTCTCTTGTTCTTAAGTTATTTTGCTCATCTAATAATTGGTTATAAGTAACTTTTTTATCCAAATTGAATAAGTTGGGGTAGGATGTGGCTTCCAGCGGAGATATCCATTTTGGCATGTTGATATATTCTTTCCTTCTAA
>QLTV01003282.1:1214171-1230805 GCA_003457575.1 Thermophis baileyi | reverse complement strand
TTCTTTCTATCTATCTATTTCTCCTTCTCCTTTCCTTCTTTCCTTTCCTTCCTTCTTTCCTTCTTTCCTCTCTCTCTCTTCCTCTTTCTTTCTTTCTCTCTCTCTTTTTTTCTTTCTCTTTTTTCTTGTCTCTGTCTCTCTTTCTTTTCTCTCTCTCTCTCTCCCTTTCCAAGAGGAACCATTTATTTGCCCACGGCCGAAGGCCAGCGCTTCTGGAGAGAGGCCTTCGTGCAACGTGCCTCCCTTCGTTTACATCGCAGCTGGGCTCCTGTCGCTGCTGGGGATTGCGCTTAAAAGCCTCTTCCCCGGGTCACAGTTGCTCAGCAACACAGCGCCGCATCCGCCTTGCACATTGTGTGTGTTGCCTTTTTCCAGGGCCACCCTGATAGCGTTACCGGCCGGGCCACTGAAAGAGCCTCACTTCAGCCGACCACTTCCACTGAACAGGGTGCCGACTTTTCCTCGCTTTGCCCGTCGCACACTTAAAAAACGAGCCCTTTGCCCGGATGCTTCTGTCCACTTTCCCACATCCCACCTATTGCTTCTTCTCAATCTGCCTGGACTTTCCCCCACACTCTCTCCGTCCCACGCTCAGTTCGTTTCCTTTCCACGCAACCACAACGGTGTGCTCCGGGAGGGCAGGCAGACGTCTGCAGCCAGGTGGGGAAGGAGGGCGGTGAGAGCGGTGGGTTGTTCCAGGAAGGGCCTGGCGTTTCCCTCAGCTGCAAACGCTGAGATTTGAGGTCTACAAATCGTGTTAAAGGGCGAGCTATTGATGGTTGCATGGGGTGCTGCTTAGTTATTAGCAGATTCGGGTTAATGTCAGGGTTCCAGGAAAACACCCCCAACAAAAATAAAACTCCGAGGCTAGAAGTTCCTCAAAGTTCCAATTTATTAGAGATGTCATGATGGCACATCTGAGGAAACCTGAATCTGAAAGCTTCCAGGGTTTCCCCACCCAGCTGAAAGTTCACAACCCTACCCCACACCCACAAGCTCATCACATAGTCCAATCAAATCTTCACATTCAACTGGATACAGTCTCCACGCAGGTGCAGGCATTTGTCCTTGAGTAAAGAATTTTGTTATGACTAAGTTTCTACCGCTCCAACAAAAAAACCACCTCCCAATTTCCCAGGCTAAAATATGTGGCAGTTGAAGCAAACAGAAATAATGGCTTCCAGAACTGACAGAGTGATAATGGTGGCAAGGTGACTTTTGAGAAAAATTGCAAAATTTTTAATGAATGAGATTCAAAGGAAAAAAAATATTCTGCTTGATGACATGAATTAATAGGTGAGAAGATGAGAATACAATAAAAGTGGCTGAACTGTTTGATGATTCAAAAATGAAAGAGAACAGTGAGTATTTGGCAAGTATCCTTAATACTGGTGTTTCACAACTCTAGCAATATTAAGCTCTGTGAATGTCAACTTCCAGAATTCCTGAGCGAACACACTGACATGGGAGCTGAATGCCATACATCTTAACATTGCCAAAGTTGAGAAACACTGCCCTATATAAAGGGAAAGGCAAGCAAGAGGGAATGTAAAACCTGAAGAGGGATTTGTTTGTTTGGTATGCTTTATTAGGATAGGGAGAATTGATACAGTACATATTCTTGCTTTTCAACAGCTCATTGAGATATCTATGAATATACGTAGGACAGTGTTGGCAAACCTTTTTGGCACTGAGTGCCAAAACGGAAGCGTGCGCGCGTGCCAGAAACCGGAAGAGCAGCTGCCCAGTGTGCATGCCGGTTTCCGGCGTGCACATGCGCACCGGCCAGCTGGTCTTTGCGCGCGCATGCACTCCAGAAACTGGAAGATCATCTTCCTGGCATGCGCATGCGCACTGGGCGGCTGCTCTTTCGCTTTCTGGCACTCCTACGTGCATGAAGACCAGCTGGCTGGCATGCCGGAACCCAGAAGAGCAATGGGCAACAGCTCGCGTGCCCGGAGAGATGGCTCTGCGTGCCACTTCCGGCACGCGTGCCATAGGTTCACCATCACAGGCCTAGGATGTTTGGATCAACCTTGCTTCTCTAGGAAGGTGAATTAGGTATCAATGTGGATTATTTCAGAAGAACTGTTTCCCCCCCCCCAACATCTCTGATTGTACAGAGTACAGAAAATGTCTACATTTAGAATTTTAAACAAGAGTCCTATCTTTTCTTGGCTGGTATTGGAGTATTGGGTAGTCTAATAATACAGGTGTCAGGGTTCCGAATAGCTTCTGGAATTAAATCAGAGTCCGAGGCAAAGCATTCCTCAAAGTTCCAATTTATTAACAGAGCCATGTCAGCACGGCTGGGAGAAATCCCGAATCTGAAGCCTTCGGGGTTTCTCCACCCAGTTGAAAGTTCAAGCCTTTGTCCCCACACCCCCAAGTTCATCACATGAACCAATCTTCATTGCTTCATCTTTTGGTAGCTTGGTTGGAACTCTACCTTCTTCCGTGCAGGTGCAGGACAAAGGATGACCTTGACAATCTAGAAGGAATTTGTTGTGGCTACATGCAGACATCCCTCATGCAACTGCCCCTCCCAAATTCCCATAGCAAAGAATACATTTTAAACTAGCATAAAGTGTGGCAGGCCAACGATCCAAAGAAAATGGCTTCGGCCTGACAACAGGACTGTACTGCTAACAATATGACTACAGTGATAACTACTTATGCTTCTTTAATTAATTTTCTTTCTACTATGTTTTAAAAAACTTGCACTGTATACTAGATCTTACAAATTTCTTTCCCTGGTTCTTATTTCAACTCCATATATTTTAAGAGAAATAATATAGAAAAGGAAATACTGAAACTCCAGTCTTCCTTTACTTCTTCTTTTAATCAGGTAAGAAGCGGCATGGACAAAGTTGGAACAAGAAAAGGGCCAGAGAAAAATGAAGTAATAGGTTAAGAAATTACCAATTTATGATACCCAGGAAAAAAAAATCTTCATGGAACAGGAGTATACTCATTATGAAGCTTTCTAACCCATGTTGGTATTAGAGCAGGCTATTTATATCTAACCTTTTAAGATTTCATTTCAACAAACAACTTGGGGATTTTTATTATTGAATGGTTTATCATCCAATTTGTAGAGCTAAAGACTTCATTATTTCTAATAAAAATGAATATATGTATTTCTGATAGTCATTATGAAATAATTTATATGCATGTCTTTAATAAAGATGTTTTCTCATCAATATATTTTTCCAGTTCGGCACAGGAAAATCAATCAAAAAGTATTACCCGATTCTTTACATGTTAAACTTTTCTTTGGAAGAGGCCTCAGGGCAGTTCTGAGAAGTCAAAAATTGTCAAAGGCAATTTGCAGCAACAACCTGAAGATAATCATTTCCAATGAATCCTAATCTTGTCCCACGCAGATGCTTGATCTATTAATTAGAGAAACTGTTGTGAAAACAGGGTAATTTGAGCATATTAAACTTTGATGCAGTCTACTGCATGATCAATGAATTGATAAATCATCTGACTCTACAATTGAGAATCCATCCTATTTAGAAGAAATGCAGGCAGTTTTGTGTACAGTGGACTCAATCTGGCCAGAATCAGAGGAACTGAAATTTTCTGAGGTTCTTCAAGAAATAAAGATGCCATTGCTGGTCTAGGTGTTGTTGTGTGATGAGCCCCACCCCAACTCCTGACTGTGTGATATCAGTAACACAGAGCAAACAAATGAAACTGGAATCAGTAGACTGTATCAATACTACACAGTACACTGAGGTAAGTCTTATGTAGAAGAATAAGTGGGGGTATGTTCATCAAATTTGTCCTAAGGACTCTAATGCCATGGGAGGCTCTCTAGAGAACCATTTCATTTATGGTCAAAGAGATAGAAGAACACATGGGTTAAACAGAATCTTGCCACACCCAAGGAAAAAACTGAGAAATCTTGATTTTTCTTCCTCCAAATTTCTTTTCTGCATTTTTTTTCCAGAGCTTCTTTTGCGTGCTCAATCCTATTACTAATTTATAAATTTATTAATTTTAGATAGTGACTATAAGAAAAGTTCAATTTCTTGCCTCTCTCAAGAAACATTTAAAAGCACAACCCACCCACCTGCATACAACTTTATTGTTTCAACATTGATCATGAACAATATATAGCAAAAAACCACCCCATTACAATAATTATATTTTGATAAATACTCGTTTAACCTGAATTTCAAGAACTGAATTATAAAATCATGTATTAAACATTTATCTAAGTAAATAATATTAACCCAAGCTGTTAAAAATACACACTATTTCTTATGAAAACGGACTTGTTTTTCAGCTGCATCTCATACAAAATTCACACTATTCATCAATAATGAGTAATTGTGCAATACTGTAATATGGCCATTACAATGCCATTTTACAACAGCAATGAGGTTTTGATCTCAAAATGTGATCTCAAAAAATCTGAATGTGCTACAAAAAAACAAGGAAAAACATAATTCATTGCTTGCTCTGGCTGAATTTTTCATTGTCAAACATTTTAGCAACTGGAAATATTCTACAGAAAGCCCATAAGAAATGTAAATTTGTAACAAAAAGAAAATTGGGAGAAAAGGCTTCCATTCGCTCTATTACACAAATATTAGGACTTGGGAAATTAGAAATGCCATCACTTTAGTCCAATAATTAAAAGCTATGAATGATGTTGCAATCAGTTGGAATCAAATCAGTTTCAGATTTAATAAATTGATTGGAAGTCCCCACTGGCTTACATTGAGCTTGACACAGCAGTTTATTCTGAGAAAAATCCATGTAAAACAGTTGTGTATTCCCTGCATAGGGCTTATGGTGCTGTGATACAGGTGAAATTTGATAACCACCATTAGTATTAAACTGGCATTGAAATGCCACATTCTTAATAGAACATGTATGAATAAAAGGATGCTTAATTTACAAAAAACACAGATTAAACAACTGATCTGTTTTTGCTCCTAAAATGGACCAGAAAGTGTAAAAATACTAGCAGTCTATTTTTAAATTTTATATTTAGACTAAACACAACCAGTTCAAAAAGATGCTCCTTATCAACCCATTGCCCAAATTGGCCTCTAATTATATTTTTGTGGGATGTAAAATGGATGCATGTTATGCAAAAATGGCAAAATGCAATTTAGCTTGAGAGAAAGGGAGTGAAAGAGAGGGAGGGAGAGGGAAAGAGGGAGACAGAGAGAAAGAGAGAGATATCATAACTGTGTTTACAGTGCAGCAGTAGATATTATCATGAATCCATCAGAGTAAATTCCTCCTCTGCTCATGTATATTGATTATATTCCACTGCTCGAATGCTACCACAAATTCTAAAGATTACAATGGCTCAAAATTATTATATGTACAATCAAGGTTTCTTCAAACTCCAAGTGGTTGAATGCTATCATCCTGGAATCACTATCAATCTATATTAATTTCCAGAAAAGTAGCCATGTTTTGTTCTTTCCTAGAGCGCAGCTCACTTCATCAGATTACTGTCTTTAAAATGTGTATTTGACATAGTGATTGTAGTGGTGGGAGAACAGTAAAAGGAATGGACACACAGAAAATCAGGTATAGATGGCATAGGCTTCTTTCTATAGATGACAAACTGTAATGTTTATCTAACAACACTTTATTTATTAATCAAATTTATATACTGCCCATCTCACTATTGAAGTGACACTTCTCTGATTTACAGATAAAAATTTGGATTAAGTAGAGAAGAAGAGGGCTAAGCATTGGTAAACTTGGTTAAAGAGGTTAGATTTAATCCCAAACAGCCCCAGGTCACTACAATCCCCAGCCAGATATGTCCTGAAAGAAGAGTAAGCATAGAACCAGCCTTCCCTTCCAGATGCTCTAGGCCAGGGATGTCAAACTCAAGGCCCGCGGGCAGGATCCAGCCCACAGGGTGCTTAAATCTGGCCCGCGGGGCCGGCCTGGAAATATCAAAGGATCTGCCTGTGTGCCTCTGCCGGCCAAAATGGGCCATGGGGGGGGACTGCGTGCGGCCCCCATGACCCATTTTTGGCCTCGGCCTTGAGCAGCACTCTGCCAGCCAAAAACGGGCTGTGCAGGGACCTCGCACGGCCTCCGTATGGCCTGTTTTTGCCCGGCAGAGTGCTGCTGGAGACCATGGAGGCCGAAAATGAGGCATGGGGGGCGTCCGTCCCATCTCCCCCCCCTGCTCCCCCCCGCCGGCCCACGGAGAACTACAATGCTGATCCGGCCCTCAAAGAAATCCAATTTGACACCCCTGCTCTAGGGTTTCTTAACCTCAGCCTTTTTATATATATTTCTTAAACCACAAGGAACAGTGGCCCAAAATAAATATCACCAAGGTCCCATACCACATTTTGCTAAAATGACTTTTCCTTGCTGAGGTTGGTTTTCATTAGTCATCCACTGTCAATTCACCAGCCTAAGTTCTTATTTCTTACATAAAAAAACAGCACACACTAGACCATATCAAGTATACAAACATTTAGTCTCAATGAATTTTAGCTCAGGAAATGAATCCTTATAAAGTTGTCCTTTCAAAGATGCATCTGGAACTCTATGATCCAGCTGCAAACAGAAATCAAAAGCTTTGATGTGACACCTTCCTTTTTGGATGAGGCTTCTCCTTCAAAACCAAAAAATAATGGGTACGGGAAAAGAATAAGAGGCCCAGTTGGTTAAAAAAAAAGTTCAGGAGTGGGAGTCAATATAGTGCTAGCATCTCAGAATAATCTCGGGAGAGCACTAAGCTTAGTTTTGGTTTCCCCGTTCCCCTGCTCCCTTGCCCCATCCCCCGTAGTTTTCACCCATTGGATGAAACCCCGGGCTGGATTTTTATCCTCTAGCTCTCTTGGTGTCATGGAGTAAAGTCTAGTTTTTGGCAATTTGGCTCCAGACAATATTTCGATGGTGCAATCTGTAAGACAGTTGGGGGAGGGGGAAATATGTCTGCCTCTTCTAGCCCCAGTATTCATTCGGTTTAATGTTAGCTACTTCCTCACGTTCCCAGGCTGATGCTGCATCCTCTCCTTTCACAAGCAGTGGATGGGAGCCTAGTTCCATTTTAACTGCGGCTCTGTCCTCTGGGCTTTTCTGGCAGATTCTCAAAAAAATATTTCTTCCAGTTAATAGAAGGATTACACTGTTGTACCCAAGCGACACCCAGCATGATGGTCTCCTCATGAAGCCCCATTTTCATCTGCACTGGTTCTGTTACTGGTTCTGTTACAAAAGTTCTGAGGGCTGCCCCCACTTGGATGCCATCTAGTTGGAAGAATGCTATTGGGGTCCTGAGGCACATCCCAAGTTTCTCCACTATGCTGGGACTAACTAGGCATCTGGTACATCCAGAGTCCAACAGAGTCGTCATTGTGCCCTTGTGCCCTGAGGAAGTCACCAACAATTCTACCTGGGCTACCATCAGTATTATGGGGCCACTTACCAGCAGGTTGTCATATCCTCCACTGTCACCTTCCAGGGTTGGCACCAGGGTTTTGATCAGAGTTCCTCACCATTGCTGAATGATGGGGTGAACTCTACAGCCTCGATCTCCTTGCACACTCCTTCCTTAGGCTTGGGGTCTGCTTTGCCCCTCTTTGGGGGTCCCCATGGTATAACTGGCACTGATTGTAAGGGGGGGGACAGTTGGCTGCACAGTGGCCATCCTTGCCACAGTGGTAGCCTCCCATTGAGCATTGCCTGGGACTGGAGCCCCTTGCCATTGTTTGAGGCTCTCTCTTCTCTGGGGTGTAGGGAGTCATGATTCCCAGCCGGTAGGTTTGTGGAATGCCACCAGGTCAATTTTCACCTCACCTGCCAGTACATACCAGTGCAGAGGATCCTTGGTTACCCCCGTGACAAGCAGGTGTAGAGCACTTCATGGTTTAATCCATTTTAGAAATGATCAGCATCTCCTGGGGCCAGTGCATCAGCTGTCCAGCTAGGCTCTGGAATTCTGTGCCAAGAGACTTTGATAAAGAACTCTGTCAATAGCTTTAGGAAAGTCCAGATATACAATGAGAACTGGATCATCTCTATTTCAGTGCCTTTTCACAGCTTCTGATAATGCTCTCTCTCTCTCTCTCTCTCTCTCTCTCTCTCTCTCTCTCTCTCTCTCTCTCTCTCTCTCTCTCTCTCTCTCTCTCTCTCTCCAGAGAGCTTTTCCTCTCAGTGATTTCTGTGAGGACCCCAGAACTTTCTCAGGCAAAGATGATGATGACAACAAGGCCCTACTCTTGACTACTTCCTGTCTTTATTCTGTTCCGTGATCTATCGGGCAAGGAAACTGAGGCGACACAGGTTAGCGATAAGCTAACACTTTATTTCTAACAATCTCAGCTAACAGCAACCAGACCATTGTGAGTGTGGTATTCGGTGGAGATGTTGCTGGGGGCCATCATTGGATTTGCTGCAGGCTGGGCCTCACCTGACTGTTGACTAGGCATGGTGAACAGGTGCCCTCACAACTGATCGATGTGGTGCCGTCAGATTCTGCCATTGTCCAATTCGACCCTGTAAGAGCAGGGTCCTGTTACTTCGATTACCTGGCCTGGCAGCCACCAGGGGTCTCCCCCGTAGTTCTGAGCATACACCCAGTCCCCTTCTTTAAAGGTCCTGATCCTGCCAGTCAAGTCCAGGGGTTTTTCGGGCGAGTAGTTAGGGTGAAGTCTGTTGAGATTAATTCTTAGCCACCAGACCATCAGTAGCTCGGCTGTGCTGCGGTTGGTTGTTGGGCACAGGGTGGCATGTTGGGACAAGAGGTATTTCGCGACTTTAGTTTGCCAGTCCCCTGGGCCAAGCTTGGACAGGGCGTCTTTTGCCGATCGGACTGTCCGTTCTACCTGACCATTACAGGCTGGGTGGAACAGCGCAACCAGGGCATGGCGGATTCCATGCCTGGCTAGGAATACTTGGAAGGGTGCTGAAGTTAGCTGCGGACCATTATCAGATACGACTTGTGACTTAGTACGGCTCCAACTCTGTAAGGTGATGCGTCGCAAGCCAGGGGTAGGGGTAGGCTGTCACTGTACTGAACTAGCACGCTGCTAGATGTCAACAGGTTTTTTACGGTGGTAAAGGTGTTAGCTTCTTCTTTCCCCTGGACCACGGTGTGTGGTTATATAGTAGCCAATGGAGTGGCTCAGCTATGGAAGCTTTGTGCGGTAAAAAAATACTACAAAAATGTAAAAGTCCTAAGAAGGCTTGCAGTTCTGTCTTGGTAGTTGGAGTTGGTGCCTTTTGGATAGCCTGGACCTTTGAGGCTGTTGGGTGGAGGGCGGTGGCATCTATTAGGTAGCCTAAAAATTCTACTTGGGAGACTCCGAGCTTGCATTTGTCCTTCTTGAGTTTGAGATCGACCTGTTGAAAACGGCTTAACACAGTCCTTAGACGATTTATAAGCTCAGATTGACTGGTGGCCAATACAAGGACGTCATTAAAATAGGGAACAATGCCAGGGATTCCCTGCAGTAACTGCTCAATGAGGCTCTGGAATATGCCAGGGGCAACACTTATGCCAAATTGCAGGCGGCGGCATTTGAAAGCTCCGCGGTGGGTCACTATAGTCTGCGCCTCTGCTGTGGTGTCATCCACCGGGAGCTGTGGGTGGACTTTGGGTCTTTTGTATTTCCTCCGTCGATCAGGTGGATAGTTCCGCAGCACGAGCCTCATCTAGTGCCGTTTGGAGGTTTATGTCCATTTTAGCTAGCAGTTTCCGAAATCGCAGTATAGCGCAGCTTCTCTTAGAGACGCCATGTACTGGTTGATGGATTCTCCCTCCTCCTGATTCCTATGGTAAAACACGTGGCGTCGGGCAATTCGGGAGGGCATTGGCGCATAGTGGCCTTTAAGCTTAGCTCGTAGGGTCTCCCAGGGTACTGAGTGAACTGTCTGGGGGACAAGGAGAGCCCTAGCAGTCTTGAACATTTCTTGGCCACAGAAGCTTAAGAAGTAAGCTTGTTTCCGGTCGCTTGATAGGTCCTTGTAATTGTTTGCTATGAGGAAGCATTTGAAATGCTCCATGTAGGAGTCCCATGTGTCTATTGCCAGGTTAAATGCTGTAAATGTGGTCAGGGCAGCCATTCCCAGTCAGAACGACTTGTCTGAGGAGATTGCTTTGTGATGCGACGTATCGTCACCCGTGACTAGCTCTTATAGTGCCTCAGCTCTGGCTTAGTGACTTAGCTTGACCTATTGCCTCAGTCCTAAAATCCCACCCTCGTTGCCAGTATTCTGTTCCGTGATCTATCGGGCAAGGAAACTGAGGCGACACAGGTTAACGATAACACTTTATTTCTAACAATCTCAGCTAACAGCAACCAGCTCTTAGATTAGTCGAAGGGAGAGCGGAGTCTTCGGCTGACAGCTCTTTATATAGTCAGCTGTCAGATGGAAAAGCCAATCAGGCAGTGTGTTTTCTCATGCCGTTTGCTGTCAGACGGGACAGCCAATCAGCGGCGTTTCTTCTGTTGCGTGCCGGCGGACCAGGGTGTAGCCTTGGGGACGCTACAGTCTTAACATTAGGGTTCTGTGAATTAAGGAGGATATTAGGCACAGATAGGTGTTGATCATGTGGAGGGATGTACGAGTGATGACAGGGTGCCCTTTTCTCAAGATGAACATAACCCACATACCAGCAGCAGATTTCTTTACACCACACTCTAAAGAAATGGTAACTTTAGGACATGTTATAATGTAGGGAAGGAAAGAAGAGTTAACTGCTTGGTCTGAAACTCCACCATGACAGTGAGATGACCACCTGGGCACATAGGAACCGCAGCACACAGCAAAGCAAAAGTCAAGCATGGCCTTGAGCAATGCTGAACATGCAACTTCTTGATGGAATTTTTTTTCAGTAACAGGTCCTACACTCAGCCTTCTGTGGTAGGACTGCCAGATTTGTTCTGCAAAACTCCAGACACCTCTTAGAGGAGAAACAAAGACAGGCAGAAAGCTGACTCTTTGCTGCCATCTAGTAGTGAGATAGAGCTTGGCAGCCCAGATTAGCTGAAAATGAGAGGCCGTTTGGGTAATGTAAGGTCACTAGGCTAGAAGCTCACTGGCTGACTCTTGCAGCTTCATGGGGTGCTTGTTGTGGGGAAAATAGAAGGTAGGAGCATTAGGTATTTACCCTACCTTGAGTTGATCAAAAATAAAGGTGGGATAAAAATCTAGTGAATAAATGATAAGTTAAATAGGTTAAAGGCTATTTTAATTAAAGGCTACCTAATTAAAGCCTACTTAAAGCTATTCAGTTCAAAGTCTAAAATTAACTTACTATACCATTAAATTCCTTCTTTATTTTTAATCTATTTATCAAAACTCTTTGACTCTCACCCTGCTTGATCCTGAACTCTAGAAATTTTTCTATGAACTAATTGACCCTCAAGCCACAAACATTAGTAATATTTTCTTGCCATCTCTGGAATAAGGAAAAAAATGTTTTCTGTCTTACATAGTTACCATAGTTTCTTGTTACCTTAGTAACTATTTAGAGCATTGTCGTGTTGATGTCTGTACAAAAATATGTACACAATTTTAAAAAATGAAACGAGACCTCTTGGTCTCTCCTGCCAGAGAACCTCTGAGAATCAACTGCACCAGAAAGTGTGAAATGATTGCAAAATGATGTCAGTTTCAGATTCAGAAAACGTAGGTTCAGTTCTACACCCACTTTACTGAGCATTAATGTCAGAGTGGGACTTTCTTTGGAATAGGCACATAGAGGTAGGAATTAATTTAAGCATTTTTTCCATGTGAGTTTCTTTCCAAGAACCACCAAACCATGATTACTATGAATTTCTACTGACGGCTGATACATCCAAGAATTACTGCTCTGTTTATTACCGTACAATTATTCTGATTAATAAATCCGTGTAAGGAATAGTTGTTCTCCTATTCCAAATAGTTATAGAAAACCTAGATTAGAGCGGCTTTTCCACATAGGAGGCCCCTAGCAGAGGAGTCTCAAGAATGCTTATAAACCCAACCACAACCTATTCCAAGTACTTATTTATCATTTATTTTTCTGCTGACATGCCTCCCAATTCTCACTTGCCTATAGCAAAATGGGCAGAAGCTCTTTCTCATACACAGCCATGAAGTTTATCAACATTCATTTTTTGCCACCAACACTTTTCTAACAAAATGCCCTTTCTTTAGTATAAACTACCAATGCACAGAAACTTACCTCTCCTGTCCACCTTCATTCCCTATCCTCACCCAAACCTATAAAACTGTAAACTTATAAATCATCCCTCTATAAATCTGTAGCTCTATTGAATGATACAACACTGTGGTTGTGATAGAGTCAAATTTGGATGCAAAAATGTTATCCAGCATTTGACCTCCAATTTGATAAAGGCAAAGGAATCTCAATACAGGTAGTCCTCAACTTACAACAATTCATTTAGTGACCATTCAAAGTTACAACAGCACCAAAAAAAGTGACTTATGACCATTTTTCACAGTTATGACCTTTGCAGCATCCTCATGTTCATGTGATCAAAATTCAGATGCGTGGAAACTGGTTCATATTTATGATGGTTACAGTGTCCCAAGATCATGTGACCACCTTTTGTGACCTTCTGTCAAGCAAAGTCAATGGGGAAGCCAGATTCACTTAACAACCGGGTTATTAACTTATCAACTGCAGTAATTCACTTAACAAC
The DNA here is from genome assembly GCA_003457575.1 of Thermophis baileyi. Lineage (NCBI taxonomy): Eukaryota > Metazoa > Chordata > Lepidosauria > Squamata > Dipsadidae > Thermophis > Thermophis baileyi. The sequence continues at coordinate 1,218,146 of QLTV01003282.1, read as the reverse complement.
TGAGGCAAGGAAAGTCATAAAATGGGGCAAAATTCACTTAACAAATGTATGTCTCACTTAACAACAGAAATTTTGGGCTCAATTGTGATCATAAGTCGAGGACTACCTGTATCTATATGACCCAAACCCTGCTTACCACACCTTTTCATATCCTGACATACCCACCTTAACTGAGACCCGGTAGAACTGAAAAAGTAGTTCAGTAAAACACAATTTTATCATTAGAACCCGATCTTCAATCAAATCACAACACATTTCCAACATTTCTCCACTCCTGTCAGCTTTAAAGCATCCCTTTAGTGAATTGTGGGACAGGCTCCTGTAAATCCATCATTAAATGATTTAGTCCATTTACATCAATGACTACAAGAAGGCCCCACATGACCAGTTTCTCCTATTGGAATTCACTAAACATGTGTAGCCAGATGTTATTCTATAGGGTTCAAACTCTCTCCTGGGAACTGGACCTTATCCAGATCCTGGTGCCAGTAGTTGCTAGAAGGAATATAAAGAAGCTATCAAAATGCCATAGGTAGGCCACCTTCCCTTAAGCTCTCAAACATTCAACTTTTGCAAAAGAATGTCAGTTAGCATACAATATGTTCCTGAATATACAATTCCACTTCATTTAAAATGTCCTTTAGAAAAACAGCAACCCCTATTCTTCACCTCTCCACTAGTATTATGAAATTAGCAATTCCTTCAGCAAGTCTGTAAAACACAAATCAGTCTGAGAGACATTTGCAAAATGTTTTCTTGATCATGAGCTTCTAAGGTTTATGCTCAGCATCTCAAGGCCAATTTTTTAAGTGGCAGCATACTCTAATAGCTTGTAAATCCTCTCCACAGATAACTTTGCTACTCCTTTCTTCTATGATTCTATAATTTTATTTTCTCCTTTCAGAAGATCAATATTTTATTTTCCTACATGCATCATATGATGATAGTAGAGTTAGTAGGGTTACCTGATATGGGCTGATAACCATAAGATAGCAGCAAATGCTGTTTCTAAAGGAAATAGTTCTTACCTGGCAGCTTTACCATTAATGACATGGGGGAGAGGGGGAGCAGCAAACTGTTATTTTTTTCAACCACCTCAAGTTAGGACTTAATTTTTGGAGGAGGATGCACCAAGCAGCCCAAAACTTTGCTTTGGTCTAAGTCTAAATGCTATTGCTATTTATTCTATTCATGAAACTGCTGAAATGCAGCTGCCTGAGAATTTCCTTGTTTCACATTTATATTCTGGATATTTTTTTTAATTTGCTTGAGTTGCTTAATCACTGTTCAACCTCTGCCCATTGGGCTTTGATAATTTTTCCCATTCACTTACCTGGAGTCCCATCACATTGATCACAGGCTTGTAAAGCAACAGAACCTAGCACTTGAGTGCCACATGCCCAGACTTCTGTCTTCTGACCTCACCTTTATTTACAGAGAAGATAAATAGTCAGTCAGGAGCTGGTACCCAAAGTACTTAGAATCTCTTAATTAGCAGTGTTGGAAGAAATGTCCATCTGGGGAGAAAGACACTAGAAATATGGAAGCTGCTTGGAAGGATGGTTTAATGGAGCAGAACCATTAAGCACATGGTCCTGGTGCAGCTGAACACATGGAGTGAAGAGAGATATATATTTATACCCTCTCTTGGGCCTTGCCCTAGAGCTTCCTGTTCCTGTGCAAGAAATGTATCCTATTGGTTGTCAGACTCCCAGGGGGCTATGCGGGGGTACAGCTAACCTTGTACTTTTGTGTTGTAGATAAGGTGGCCCAGTCTTTCTGGGGCTGTTAACAAAGGTGGGGCTACTTTCCAAGAGCATGTTTCTCCTTTTTTCATCCAGGGAAATATAATATTCTGCCTTTTTAATATTTCCTAAAATATTTCATTCTTCTAGGAGGGGAGTGGGTGCTAACTTTCTTCAGCAGCTTCCAAAGATCTGTTTATATTTGTCCTTCTAACTTGGCAGATGGAGCTGGCTTGATTGACATCTGCTCCCTCAACATGCTTGGAGGCCCTTCAAAAATTCACTTCGAAGATTACAACCTTTTCTTCCAGCTTGGGAGTAAAGTGCTAAGTGGAGCAATGGGGCCGGGGGGGGGGGGGGTTGGAAAGGAAATAATGGATTCTTCCTGGTTTATAAGTGGGACTAATGCAGGCTGTCCCCTATTCCTTGCTTTCTTTGTTTTGCTCATTGCAGCAGGTTTATACCAAACCAATGCAGATTTCATCCAGGAAAACATGCTTCCAAACTTCTAGAGGACACCCTCTGCAACTCAGATTTGTTTTCATTTGCTCTGTTTATTTGTTTTTGAGAGCAAATCAGTAGATATGCTATTTTTATGCAGTTTTAAATGATTTGTACAGTGGTGGGTTGCTGCCGGTTCGGACTGGTTCTCCAGTACCGGTGGCGGAAATTTCCCCCTGCTCGCCGAACCGGCAGCGATGGCTGGCTGGCCACGCCCCCGAACCGGTTCTCCGGTCGCTGCTCCTTGAAAGCGGCTTGCAAAGAACCCTCTGCACATGCAAAACGCGCACTTCCGATGCGATGCGAACCGGTAGGGAAGGTAAGTAAAACCCATCCCTGGATTTGTATCTGAATGCAGTACCTCATTGTCTCTGTTTGGATAAGGAAATGTCTTAAAGCAGTGGTCCCCAACCTTTCCAGCTTGGCAGTCCAGCGGGGGGGGGGGCAGGGAGAGGACATGGTCCTGTGTGAGTGGTAGGTGCACGTGCAAGTGCATGCAGCTTCATTTGCACCAGCGGCAGGTGTGCATGCCTGCTGCTCGTAAAAATGGAGCTGTGTGCGCGTCTGCCAGTCACACAAATGGAGCTGTGCGCATGCACACTTGCCTGCCACTTGTGTGGCTCAGTTCCAAACAGACAGCATCTAGTGGGCTACAGCCCAGGGATTGGGGACCCCTGTCTTAAAGTATTCAAACATGGCTTTGATTTCTTTTATAGATGTATAATTAAGTATGTGAAAAAGATGGTTACAGAAAGATACAATTGATGCTGCCATTTGAATCATAGAACCGTAGCGCTGGAAGGAACCTTGGAGATCTTCTAGTCTAGCCGTCTGCCTAAGACAGGAATCCTTATATCATCCTAGACAAATGAATGTCCAGTTTTTTCTTGAAAACCTCCAGTGATGGAACACCACAACTTTGGTAGCCAAGCTGTTCCATTGATTAGTTGTTTTCACTGTCAGGAAATTTCTCCTTAGTTCCAGATTGGATCTCCCTCTGATAAGCTTTCACTTATCTGTCCTCAGAGGCTTTGGAGAGTAAATTGACCCCCCTCTTCTCTGTGACAGCACTTCAAGAATTGGAAAACAGCTATTGTTGTGTTCCGACTTAACAAGCAGGTATTTGCATACCCGCCGCTGATTGGGTTAAATCAGTGGCGGGGAGTTTGAAGCGTTGTCACTGGCCAAGCTGGCTGCGGGGAGCTCCATAAAGGCGGCTTCCCTGCCGCCAGCCGCCAGGCTGCTGTAGTTAGTGCTAGCCGTTATTAAAGTACTGAACGGGTCTTCGTCTTGGCTGTTATTCCCGCGCTTATTTAACACTGGCGACGAAGGCAGTGGGAGAAGACGAGTGAAAAAAAGGATTAGTGCTAGCCGTTATTAAAGTGCTGAACGGGTCTTTCGTCTTGGCTGTTATTCCCGCGCCTGTCTAACACTGGCGACGAAGGCAGTGGGAGAAGACGACTGAACAAAGGCACCTCGTGGCATCCATCGGCCATCTTAGCAAGTTCCGACCTCCACCGGCCAAACAACAGGATGGCACAACAGCACTCTCCAGCACCAGCATTCTTCAACCCACAAACAGAAGAATGGCGCACATATATGTCCAGATTTCGCATGTTTTTGGAAGCGAACAATTTTCAAGACTTGCCGGACAACAGGAAGAGAGCTCTTTTCCTCACATACTGCGGACCCAAAACATACAAACTAGCAGAGAAAATGGTGGTGGCCA
>QLTV01003282.1:1126930-1143158 GCA_003457575.1 Thermophis baileyi | reverse complement strand
CCAGGTGATCTTCAAAAATATATACCATATCATCAGCAAAGGCCTGCACTTTATATTCCTCCTTCCTTATTTTTAATCCTTTTATATCCTGATTATGTCTAACTGATCTTAACAATGTTTCTAATGCTAGTATAAATAAAAGTGGGGATAAGGGGCATCCTTGACGTACCCCTTTCATTATATTTACTTTTTCTGTCAAATCATTATTTACTAAAATTTTAGCAGATTGATTAGTATATATTGCTTTGATTAAATTAGAAAATCTTCCTCCAAATTCCATTTTTCCTAATTGGGTTATCAAGAATTGCCAATCCAAGTTATCAAATGCTTTTTGAGCATCGATAAATATTAAAGCCAATTGTTTTTCTATATGCAGATCGTAATATTCAAGAATGTTTAATAAAATTCTGGTGTTGTTTTTATCTGTCTATTAGGCAGGAATCCGTTCTGGTCTGAGTGAATTAGTTGATTGAGTATTTTTTTTAATCTTTCAGCTGTCCGATATTGTTCTATGTACCAACCTTGCATGAATTGCCAATCCAAGTTATCAACTGCTTTTTGAGCATCGATAAATATTAAAGCCAATTGTTTTTCTATATGCAGATCGTAATATTCAAGAATGTTTAATAAAATTCTGGTGTTGTTTTTATCTGTCTATTAGGCAGGAATCCGTTCTGGTCTGAGTGAATTAGTTGATTGAGTATTTTTTTTAATCTTTCAGCTGTCCGATATTGTTCTATGTACCAACCTTGTTTTATTGATTGCATGTAATATTTTAATTTTCTGAGATTGTGGATTTGGGGTTTTCATGGGCTGTACGCCATAATCATCGCAATTATGACACATCATGGCTTGACCTATCTTGCTTTGCATGTAATGAGTCTATCTCATATATTTGTTTCACCTTTTCAGTTGCATTATTGAAATAAATGAACTTTTGCACGATATTCTAATTTTTCAAGTTTCACCTGTATAATCAATTCAAGACTGTAAATTCAGAATGGTATAATCTTTTTTATCCTACCAGAATCATCTTTTTTTCCCTCTGAAAATTCATGGCTCTTTACACATTGATAAATTCCAAATTTCTGGTATAATCTTCAAAGCTTGGTTCATATCTTTAAACTTTAAAAGCCTGCCATATGTGCAAATGTTCCCTTACATTATAGTTGAGAGTCGGGTTTTTTTTAAAAAAAGTATTTTCTGGGGGGGTGGTCTAAGAAACATGAAAATATTTGTTAAGGTTGTTTAATTTATCTTAAGATCAGAAGGAACTTAATATTTTAGGTATTCCATAATATTTGGCTATTCAGGCGTCCCACTCCAGAGGTAGTTACTAGACTAAGAAGAAGATCCCACCTCCACTCTGTGTATTGGTTCCTTCTTATCTAATTTTTTAAATTAACTTTTAATATTCAATGTTTTTAACATTTCAACATTCTAATTTTTATATTGCTGTTTTATGATGTTGTAAGCTGCCAAGAGTCATTTGACAGTGAGATGGGTGGTATATAAATTCAATAAGTAGATAAATAAGCTCTTTTAAAATTCTTTTTAAAAACTTAAAGCATTATTTAATTATCTATTAGAAGATCTGTTCATTCAAAAGATCTTTCCATGTGAGTAATAATTCAAGGGTTTTAGGACCAAATTATAAAATCAACAGATGTTTTAATTTGGTACAATTTCCATTCTGCATTTTGGCAATTCAAATTTCTTGTACAATAGCTCAAATAGTTTAAAAGTTAGATAGCAGTTAATTTTCTCTAAAGTATTGATGTACCTATTTTACCATGAGCTGAAACTAGTTGTTTGCAATTTTCAAAATGAGATTATCTTTACCCAAAAGCTTATTATGTGAATAAAGATAAAAATCACACTCACTTCCCAGGGTGGTCCAAAGATCTTTTGCAACTTTCAATGCTGGAACTATAGTAGATTTTTGAGTGAACAAGGAACAACACCCTCCCCACATGTTATGCAAGGTTTCTCAATCTCACAACTTCAAGCTGTGTGAGCTTCAGCTCCCAGAACTCCCCAGCTTGATATTCTGCTTGAATAGGTGAGAAGAAGATGAAAGTACAGAAAAAAATGATTCAGCCATTCAGTGATCCAAGAATGAAAGAGAACAGTGAGTATTTGTTAAATATCCCCTATATGAGGGGTCCCCAACCCCTGGGCCACCGACTGGTAGCAGTCCCTGGCTTGTTGGAACCAGACCGCACAGCTGGAGGTGAGCAGAGGCCAGCGAGCAAAACCAAAACCATCCCCCCACCAATCCATGGAAAAATTGTCTTCCACGAAAACGATCCCTGGTGCCAAAAAAGTTGGAGACTGCTGCCCTATATTAGTGGTTCTCAACCTTAGCAATATTAAGGTGTGTGAACTTCAACTGCCAGAATTCCCAAGTCACCAGGGAGTTGAATTTCACGCAGCTTAAAATTGCTGAGGATGAGAAACACTAGTGTTATGGAAGTGGCTCTTAAAAACTTTGTAAGTGTACCCATGATGTTTGTCCCAAAGGTGCTTTTTCAGGAGGCAACTGGACTTTCTTGTTTTTTCTTTTGAAGATGTTTCGCTTCTCATCCAAGAAGCTTCTTCAGCTCTGATAGAATAGTGGGGAATGGAAGGATTTATATTTCTTGCAGACAGCTGGTCATTTGCATCCTTTTAGAGAGTCGTTGAAGCACTTGGAGGTTTATCTGTGTCCTCAGGGTTACCTGAGTAGTGCTCCTGGTTCACCCATGATGTTTTTTTTAAATTAATTATCTAAATTTCAAAAAGAAATAAAAGTTAAAACATGTACCCTGACAAAGCTGAAAACCATATTGTTGCAAAGAAAACTGATATATCCATGTGGACTACCTGTGTTGGACACAACTCTGGGAAAACAAGACATGCCACTACTTATAATGCCTTCATGGGAGCAAGATATTCAAAGTGGTCTTTGATATGTGCTTTCAATCGTCCTTCCTTCTAAACCCCATCTTCTGCTCCAGCATTTGGCCCACCAGTCTTCCTAGTTCCTTCCTGTCATTTTAAGGTGGAGAAGAGATAAATTTTATAATGGTACACTACAATCATACCATATGTCATACCAGTATGACCAGTATACCTGGTATGTCATACCAGTTACAAAAAAAAATCCTAAAGAATATTCCTCTCTTTATCCCATTATTCCCCACATCTGTAATGGGACACCATCCATTTTATGATGCTACCTCAAATGCCCTTGGTTCCCCAAGGTTACCTACTTCTGACATTCAGGTTTGAGGGGGGGGCTGGTACCCAGGACAGAAAATTACAAAACTGGAATAAGCTAGGATGTGCCATATGAATATAAAGTGTACTCCCACCAAAAAAGAAGTTTACATCCATCAGAAGAGCTCCATGTCCTCTTCCATGTTCTATGTTCATAGATATTGCTTAACCTGTCACATGAAATCCAACCTGCCATTCTGTTTGAAATCTCACCTTTTATTGCATAAAGCAAAAGATTCAAGCAATCCTCTGATTTTAGAAAAGTCTTCCCAGAAAATGTTTTCTTTGCTCCCTAAATTATTGATTGGTCTATTAAAGGTCTGAAATGAAACTTTAATTAATCAGGAGAGGCTGTGCAAAGAATGACCTGCTGGAATCATATGACTATAATAGAAAAGAGATAAATTTGATATAGTACTTGCAGACAGGCGGATGGAAAATGCTCTTCCAGGCAGCACAAAAATGAGTATCTGTTGCACATTTGTATTACTTTTGGAAGGATGCCCTTTAATTGTTTGCAAAATGGAGGGTTCATAAAGTAGAATAAAATATTATCTGGCCCAGATTCTTTGATGCATTTTTACTTATGTTTTACATTGTTCACTGGTGTACATTTTTTCAGTCATAGCAACATGGAAGATATATTCAGTTGTTAAAGTATGCAATATTTTAATGTAATAATATAACTAGATTTCTAAACTCTGACCTTGGTTTAGTTCCTAAATTATTTATTTGGGAATTGTTTTAGAATTTTGTGGAAAAAAATTTTTTCTCACCAAGGAACAAGGGATGGAGGTGATTAAGAACAAAATATGGAAGAGGAACACCATTAGAAGGGAAAGAGATTTCATTATTCTAACAACCCAAATGAAAAGACTAACATGACATTCCCAAAATTAGTTCAAGACAATTTATTGCTGTTTCTCCATTTCCACATCTGAAACTGATCAGGTACACTGTTGAATGTTACTTGATGGGATGGTCACTGATTCAGATCCATGCTAGTGTGTCCTGTAGGCAGCAATGACATCTGCTGTCTTTCCATTTTTCCTGAGATATTATAAAGAAGGTGGCTTTAATATGGAAAGGTGTTTGTAGGCGAGAAGACTGAATCCTGTCTCCTTCCTTCCCTAGGTTATTTTACCTTGCCATGCTACACCCAACCAAGATCTCTTCTTTCATACTGGAACAAAGAGAGATTGTAAAGAGAAGTTATAGGTGCATTGGAATACTATACCCTTCCAGTTCATAGAACCTGAAAGAATCTAAGAAGTTATGTAAGACAGGGTCCCCAACCTTTTGGACCTCAGGGACCACCAAATTCATAATTTTAAATCCCACGGACCCTAATTCATAATTTTAAGTCTCGCAGACCAGTGGTGAAATCTAAAAATTTTCCCTACTGGTTCTGTGGGCGTGGCTTGGAGGTCAGGTGGGTGTGGCTTCAGGTGGGCGTGGCTTGGTGGTTGCCAACTTGTTAAATGTGGTGAAACTCACTTAACAATGCTCTTGCTTAGCAACCAAAATTTTGGGCTCAATTGTGGTCATAAGTCTTTCTTTCTTTCTTTTTCTTGTCTTTTTATTTGTCTCTGTCTCTTTCTTTTCTCTCTCTCTCTCTCTCTCACTCTCCCTTTCCAAGAGGAACCATTTATTTGCCCACAGCCGAAGGCCAGCGCTTCTGGAGAGAGGCCTTCGTGCAACGTGCCTCCCATGGGTTACATCGCAACTGAGCTCCTGTTGCCACCAGAGATCGCGCTGAAAAGCCTCTACCCCAGGCCGCAGTTGCTCAGCAATGCAGCGCCATGTCCACCTCGCGCATTGTGCATGTTGCCTTTTTCCAGGGCCGCCCTGATAGCGTTACTGGCTGGGCCACCGAAAGAGCCTCACTTCAGCCGATCACTTCCACTGAACAGGGTGCCGGCTTTTCCTCCTTGCTTTGCCCGCCCTTTCGAGGCTGAGTTAGTGCAGCCCCACAAGACGTTTCCCTCCTCCCGCCGGGAGGCCTGTCTGGTTGGAGGCCGACCTTCTCCCTCTCCCCCCTCCCGCCTTTCTCTTCCTTCCCCACCTCCTCAGAGGCCAGCCTGCCTGCCCCGGGAGGCAGCGCAGAGAAGGGTGCCGCAGAGCTAGTTTTGGAGGCAGCGAGGAAATGCAGTGGTTGGTGGCGTTTCAGCACAGCCAGGCAACCAGCGCTAAAGGGAACACCTAGGCAGGTGGCCCTGTTGCTGCTGGAAGCTGCGGAGCCCGGCCAAAGTTTCCCCCACCGCTTCAAATGCTGGTGCCGCACTACAGCTGAGAGAAGTGCTTCGGACGGGCTCCTCGAGAGATGAGTGTCTGCTCGGCCCCATGCAAATTCTCCAGCCCGGACAAAGTTTCCCACACCGCTTCAAATTTGCATGGGGCGAGCAAACACTCATCTCTCGAGGAGCCCATCCGAAGCACTTTTCTCAGCTGTAGTGCGGCACCAGCATTTGGAGCGGTGTGGGAAACTTCGGCCGGGCTCCTCGAGTGATGAGTGTTTGCTCAGCCCCATGCAAATTCTCCAGCCTGGACAAAGTTTCCCACACCGCTTCAAATTTTCATGGGGCGAGCAAATACTCATCTCTCGAGGAGCCCATCCGAAGCGCTTTTCTCAGCTGTAGTGCGGCACCAGCATTTGAAGCGGTGGGGGAAACTTCGGCCGGGCTCCTCGAGTGATGAGTGTTTGCTCGGCCCCATGCAAATTCTCCAGCCCGGACAAAGTTTCCCACACCGCTTCAAATTTTCATGGGGCGAGCAAATACTCATCTCTCAAGGAGCCCGTCCGAAGCGCTTCTCTCAGCTGTAGTGCAGCACCAGCATTTGAAGCGGTGGGGGAAACTTCAGCCGGGTTCCTCGAGAGATGAGTGTTTGCTCAGCCTCATGCAAATTCTTGAGCCCAGATGAAGTTTCCCGTGCTGCTTCAAATGCTGGTGCCGCACTACAGCTGAGAGAAGCGCTTCGGACGGGCTCCTTGAGAGACGAGTGTCTGCTCGGCCCCATGCAAATTCTCCAGTCTGGACGAAGTTTCCTGCACCGCTTCAAATGCTGATGCCGCACTACAGCTGAGAGAAGCAGCCAGAGTTTGCTGTCCATTGTGGACGCTAGCTCGGCCCCTGCAAACTCTCACAACCTGCAAAGTTGCACATTGCAAGTGCCACCCCAGGGCAGAGATTTCCAGCCCCACCACGACTGGTCCCATATTCCAGAACTGTAATAGTGACACTCACAGGACTGGCCTGTTGCAGCTCCTCCACCCGGGTGCACTCTCCATTGGGGATGCTAGCTCGGCCCCTGCAAACTCGTCTCTCGAGGAGTGCTCGCTGAAGCGGCGTGGGAAACTTCAGCCAGGCTCCTCGAGGGACGAGAGTTTGCAGGGGGCTGATCTAGCAGGCACTTTCTCTCAGGCCTCTCACCCGGAGGCCTCGCAGAAGGAGAGATGTCGGCGGCTGAACCTCCCCCCCCCAGGAAGCCGTTCGGCTGGGCACGGCGAGTTCTTGGTCTTACCTTCCTGTTGCAGCTCCTGTGGCTCGCACCGCTATACTCAAGGTGAGGTTTGCACTCGGTCTTAAGAGTGGGGGCTGGCGTGTGCGCGGGGTGATGTTGGGCGGTGCAGCCTTGTGTTCCTGTGCGGTAATTGGTCTTGGCCATATCTGGCCCGGGGGCCAAGATTTCTCCACGGACCACCAAAATTTTCTCGCGGACCACCGGTTGGTGACCTGTGATCTAAGAGACTTCAAAGGTTGCAGAAATACAACATACTGCTTGCTACAGGATCCACTAGACTAGAGCATCACTGAGAGATGACCATCTAGCATCTGTCTAAAGGCCTCTAGCAAAGGAGAACTTACCCTTTATGAGGCAGCCTGTTCTATTGTCTGACACTTACACAGTCATGAGGTACCTCCTGATGTGTGGTCTGAACCAGAATAATTTCATGTTTTCTCTGTGAAAACTCTCAAAATATTTGAAAACGGCTACCATATTTCCCCCTCATTTTTCTCTTAAGTAGACATAAGTCCTGGTGGGGAACCAGATAGCACATCCTTATTTTATGATTTATGAATGCTATAAACCCACTAAAAGAACTGTAAATAGTTTATATATGATCAGAAACTAGTTATCATAGCTGGTGGTCTCAAGTTCTCCTCCCTACCTCCGATGTCTTCTGCATGAAGTGATTCTATTCACTTTTTGACTGTCTGTCTGCCTGAATCTGATCAGTTCTGTCTGATCCCTTATAAATGTCTGCTGTCTGTAGATTTTTTGAGAGAAAAGAAACGTGGTGTGTGTTTTTTTTTACTCAACAAAGGACTCATTTGCTTTCCTTATCCTCATCTTCTCACCTCAATAATATACAGTATCTTATTTATTATAAGAACATAAGAAGTAAGTATGAATGTATCAGACAAATCCTAATCTGAATCAATCTCATTTTTGAAGATTAAGCCAATTTGATTGTTTGAAACTATTGGATTTGGGTATGCACACCCCCAGCTTGGATACCCAAGTTATCCAACTTGATAACAAAGACATTTTGGAGCACCTACTAAAACACTCAGATCTTTCCAATCCAGTTTGGTTGCCTCAGCTGAACTTCGTCAAACTGAATCTCCAAACAACTTTAACTGCTATCCCACAGGATTCATTGCCAGAGAAAACCAACTCATTTTTCTGTGTGATGTATCTTTTCCATGTAGATGATGTTCTGTAATGTTCCCATGGTATCTTCTCCCCAGGAAGAATGTGTTGGAATCCATTGCCTAGAAACTGTCACTCTTTGCTGAAAATACACTTTTTAATGTCACTCTTTCTTCCTTGTTACCTGGGTAACTGCCACTTAAGTTTTTTCTTGACTCTTAAACACCTGTTAATCTTCTGACCTTTTCTGCGGATTAAATCACCTGCAGAGATGGCAGTGAGAAAGATAGCATCCTTCATTCTTCAAGGAATAGCTATTCCTGCAGGGCTCTTGCCCCTGCTTGTAATTATTTCTCTAGTGTTACAGCTTGAGGATTGCCAATTAATTTCCCAGAATGATTCTCACTTTCAAAGTTGAAGGCAAATTTCCTTTTCTTAAGGGAAAACTTTCGCATCTTGGAGTCTTCAGTGATGCTTTCAATGTCGTGTCCTTGAAGAGGAAATCATTTTTGGTAGAATTTTCCAGGACAAATCAAATGCTAGATTAAACAGACTTGCTTTGTAAGTGCTTTGAAAGACTCAGTGTCATCATCATCAACAACAACAACAACAACATCATCATTTTAACCTATCCATTAATTTATAGATACTTATCATACAGTATATGGTAGCATCATATATGGAATCTATGCATTGTTAATATTTACAGAAATAGAGTGGCACCCATATTTTTGATGTTGCAACCACAAGGTTCTATCATTGCCTCTGATGCCATATAAATAGAAATTCCCAAATTAGATGCCCCTATGGATAGAAGGAAGTATATTCCATTTTTTTGAAAAGAAATACATATTCCCCCTCTTGTAGTGTAGGAAGTTAGCACCCACCCCTCTCCTAGATAAATGAAATATCCTAGGAAACATTAAAAAGGCCGAATATTATATAGAATATCCCTAGAGAAATTGAGAAACATGCTTTTAGAAAGGAAACAGACTCACTCTAAGTAGCCCCCACCTTTGTCAATGGGCCATCAAGGAATGGCCCAGCTCACTCATTCTCCCCCCCTTTGTTGGAGCAGTCTGCCTGGAGCAAACCAAGAGTCTCAGCATCTTTTCTCTCCTTTTCTCTCCTCTCCCAACATCTGGAAGCATGTGATCCACCTTTTCTGTTCAGGAGCCTAAGCCATGTGCTCCTGTCCACCATTAAACCTTCTTTCCAAGCAACTTCCTTGAATCCAGTGTCTTTTTCCCCACTTGGAGCTGAACCCAGAAGGATATTCCTTACAACAGTAGCTTCTTATGAATCCCAAAAAATATTCCTGGTAATTGGGGAATCCTGTAGACTGGCATGGAATGTGGAATAGGGAAAAGTGAGATTGACAAAAATGGTTGCCTTTTCCATGCTTGCCTCTACAAACATCTAGTTGGTAGAGATGGACCAACCCCTGGACTAATTTCCATAAGTGGGAGTCCTTATTCTCAAAAAATATTCTTAAATGTGTAAATATTTCTTTTTGCCTTCTCTCAGTACTTCCCATAAATTCCCTCATTACTGTAAGAAATAAGAAAATTCAAAAATAAAATAGTAATGAAGGAAATGGTAATAAATGAAGGAGAACTTATTATGCTATAATCATTGTACAATATATTATGCTGTTATATGTAATTGTTAAGCATTATAACACATATACATATACTCCTGTAAAAACATATGTATGAAAATTATATCTGTCCTGCATTATAAATCCTTTTATAAGAAAGGATAACATAGTCTAATGTTTTGTAGAAGCTATCCTCCCATTTCTCTTGCACATTCCTTAACTTTAGGTAGCTGACAGATGCTACGTAGAATGTATAACAGATAGGTACGGATAGGTACGGGAGATACTGATGAGAAATATGAGAAAACAAAGGAAAGAGATAATTTAGTATTTTTAGGCATACCGGATTAGCTGTAACCCGGGAGGGCCTATCCAATAGGTCCAAAGGAGGAGGGAATTGAGCCGTTGGGGTAGGAACTGTATATAAAGAATGTTTTTAACCTAAAGGTGTGGCTTCCTGGCTCAAGCTCCTTGTTGAGGTCTCTGCTGGGATACCAACCGCATTGGCTCTAACCACTGAGCCGAGGTGGCGCAGTGGTTAGAGTGCAGTACTGCAGGCTACTTCAGCTGACTGTTCAGCAGTTCAGCGGTTCAAATCTCACCGGCTCAAGGTTGACTCAGCCTTCCATCCTTCTGAGGTGGGTAAAATGAGGACCCAGATTGTTGGGGGCAATATGCTGACTCTGTGAACCGCTTAGAGAGTGCTGTAAAGCACTGTAAAGCGGTATATAAGTCTAAGTGCTAGTGCTATTGCTATTTTGCAACCAGCTATTATTTTAGTATTTCTCTTTTTAATAAAATCTCTTTGTTTCAACCGATCCAAGTTGTTTTGTTGATTCATTCCCAACATTACTATTTTCCAGCATAAAGGACTCCGAATTACAATCAACCTTGTCTCATAGGTGCTTTTTCAAAAGGCAACTGGACTATGCTTTTTCCCTTGAGGAAGAACAAGACATTTCGCTTCTCATCCAAGAAGCTTCATCAGTTCTGGCTGGATGGTGGTGGGGAAAGTGATGGAAGGATTAGTTCTTCCATCTCCCCCCACCACCACCATCCAGCCAGAATAGATGAAGCTTCTTGGATGAGAAGTGAAACATCTTCTTCCTCATGGGAAAAAATATAGTCCATTGCTTTTTGAAAAAGCACCTTTGAGACAACCATGATCTGGATGACTAAGAATCTCCATAGACATTTACAATCAGCCTTCTTTTAACTAAAATGCAATGCTCCTTGTCCTCCATTATAGAATGAGAAAGAACAGCTTTTGACTTAAGTTTGTGTTTACCTTTTCAGATTTCTGAACAGTGCCATCAGATACTGCAATGTTTTTTTCCCCAAAGCTAAACATGACCAGATGGCTCATCTCTCTTTATACAGTTTACAGGAAGTCCTTGATTTACAACCACAATTGATCCCATATTATCCATTATTAAGCAAGACAGTTGTTAAGTGAGTTTTGCCCAATTTTTGCCACAGTTGTTAAGCAAAACACTTCTGTTGTTAAATGAATCATGTGGTCGTTAAGCAAATCTGGCTTCCCCCCTGGACTTTGCTTGTCAGAAACCAGCTGGGAAGGTTGCAAATAGTGATCACAGTGCAACTATCATAAATAAATGCCAGTTGCCAAGTGCCTGAATTTTGATCACGTAGTCATGGGGTGCTGCAATGGCCGTAATGTGAAATCACTTTTTTCAGTGTTGTTGTAAGTTAAAATGGTCACTAAACATATGACTGAGGCTACTTGTAGTTTCTAACTTTCTGATTGTCCTCCTAGCTGTTTTCTTCACCTGCTCCAGCTTGTTCTTCTATGTCCTTAAAGGATGGTGCTAAGAATGAAAACAGTATTTAAGGTTGGGTCTGAGCATCGCAGAACAGAGTGGAACAATTACTTCATAGGATTCAGAAGAGTAGCGAGCAATAACAAGGAAGCAGAGCTGAATTCTGTTGCATGAATAAAAGTCCTGTTGTGCTAACCACTATTCATGAGTTCAATTGACTTCTCTAGAAGGACAGGCAGCTTCATTGGGAAGGGGAGGTTTCCAACCTTCCTTGTTTATTGATGAGAACATTGTGATCTTCCCAGGATTATGGGAGCATTATAGATCTCCTGTATGGAGAATTAGTGCAGGGAAAGCGCCCCAGAGGGAGACCTCAGCTGCGATATAAGGATATCTGTAAGAGGGATCTAAAGGCCTTGGGAATGGACATTAACAGCTGGGAAACCTTGACCTCTTATCAATCAGCTTGGAGGATAAAGACGCAGCATGTCCTTCTCCATTTCGAAGAGACACTTGTTCTGCAGGCTGAGGAAAAGAGGCAGTCCCGGAACCAGTGAAATCTGGGGGCCGGGCAGGGGACAGAATGTATCTGCCCTCAGTGTGGAAGGGATTGCCACTCTCGGATTGGCCTTTTTAGCCACACTAGATGCTGTTTTAGGAACTCTTTCCAGAGCACGATACCATAATCTTTCGAGACTGAAGGATGCCAATGATAATTAAAATGTCAAGTTTATATATTTTTATATTATTCATAAAATTTATATGGCTGTCCGCCTCACAAACAAGTGACTCTAGGTGGTGTACAACAAAACTTAAATAATAAATTAAATAATATTTATAAATAATTACATAATTAGTATTTATAAAACAATATTATTAAAATCTTTAGAATTATTTTAAAACTGACAAAAAAATAAAAATAAATATTGAGCAAAGAGCAGATGTTAATAATAGTGGAGCCAACTCAATATTTCACCAGACCTCTGGGTCTCCAGGCCTGATGGCACAACCAGGTCTTGAGGGATTTTAGGAAAGTCAAAAGGGATGAAATCAGCCTTACTCTGGGTATGTGTATATGAGGAATATTCCATAAAGTGGGCACCAATCTAGAGAAGACCCACCAAATGTAGCTCTCTAGTTGATAGGATCCTCTCTTGTGGATTTGGTGGGGTGGGTAGATGTAATCGGGGAGAGGTGGTCCCTCAAATAACTCAGACCCATGCCTTGAAGAGCTTTAAAGGTAAAAATCAGCACCTTGAACTGGATCTGACTGGTAACCAACACAGCTTGCAGAACAGAGGTGGAAACATGTTCTTCTAGAAACACAAATAACCACTCACACTGCTGCATTCTGTACCAGATAAAGCTTCCATATACTCTTGCAGGGCAGCCCCATGCATTACAGTAATCCAACAGGGAGATGACTAGGGCATGAGTGACCACAAGTAGAAACCTTAATCTAGGAATGGGTGCACCTGGCACACAATATACAGTTGAGTAAAAGCCTCCTAGTCACAACTGCTGCCTGCTCTTTGAACAAGAGTTGTGAGTTTAGAAGGAAACCCAGAATGAGCACAGGGCCTGCCTGAGGATGCCATCCCATCCAGCACCAAAAATGGCATAGTCCTAGAACCAGCAGGCCCCCAAGCTCAAAGTCACTTAGAGTTGCCAAGGTTCAGTTGAAGACTATTGTTCCCTCACAGGCTCCAGGTACTAGACTAAGAGTCCACAGCACTGCTTAATTTGCCAGGAGCAGAGATGTATAATTGGGTACCAATAGAATACTGATAATGCCTCACCCTATGGCAATGGATGAGCTTATCCTGTGGCCTCAGGTAGATGTTGAATAGGAGAGGAGAAAGCACTGAACTCTGTGGCACCCCACAGAGTTGAGGGCAAGATCTTTCCCCCACAATCACCACCATCTGGAATTAACCCTGGAGAAAAGAGGTGAACAAGCTCAACACTGTGCTGCCCCATCCTAG
This sequence comes from Thermophis baileyi, assembly GCA_003457575.1. Classification (NCBI taxonomy): domain Eukaryota; kingdom Metazoa; phylum Chordata; class Lepidosauria; order Squamata; family Dipsadidae; genus Thermophis; species Thermophis baileyi. Next base: position 1,129,875 of record QLTV01003282.1, on the reverse strand, counting down.
GCCCTCTGAGCCAGTCCAGAAGGATCCCATGATACCCCAGCAAGGACAAGGATGGATGCACAACCTGCCTGGGCCAGAGATTATCCAAAAGCACAGACAATGCCATTTCCATCCCATACCTGAATCCTGACTGAAAAGGATCCAGATTCTCACCTAATCAGAAATGCTTTCCACTTGATTCAAGACACTTACATAAAAGTGGGATTGCACACATATTCCTTGGAAAGTGTGCTGAAGACAACAGCTCCACATTTCACTAGCAGTTTTGTATTAAAAATTTCTGGCACACAACTGCTTCACCCAGACTGATGATTTTCCATTACCAACCATCCCCTCATCAACCAGCCAATGGCCTTACCAGTTAAATAACAGAAAAAATATGGTTTCCATGCACTTAATTATGTTTCCATATTCAACATAAGACACGTTGAAACTGCAGTGAAAACAAAGGATTTTTAAATGGGATGTTTTACCCAGTGTGACTGAGAAGGAAATCTTTAGCAGTTTATTTAATGAGTTTCAAATCCTTACTTTTGTTGTAATCCCACAGGTACATACAGAAAATAAACTAATGAGAGACACTGTATAATTATGCCTAATAACTAGTCTTTTGAGTAGGGGAAAGAGATGGGGGACCAGAGCTGTGGATCTAGCTGAGCCTTTTACACCTGCAAGATTCTTTCTTTGAAAAGAGTAATGTGAGTGTTGTATTATATGACAACATTAATTAATGCTTCCTAACAAAGCATAATCATGAAACTAATAAATTAAGGCATGTTTTTGTGCACAGTCTAAATTACATGTCATGGCATCTTGGAAATAAATTACCAGTGTCATTACAGTAGTGCTGGTTCTCTGTTGAGAGATATACAGTTAAACTGCATTATGGATTTAGTGATATTGTCAGAATGATTCTCTGTTTTAGAACAAACCCAGAATGAAATCTGAATCTTCAAGGGAGTAATATTTTCTGAGGGGAAAAAAATTACCAGGACATTCATGAAGAGGCTGGTCATAAATATGAAATAGAGACCATCACCGTTCAATCAACGCTCCACCCCTTTTCTGATGCAGCTATAAAATCCAAATCTATATGGAAACATTCTGCTCCATCTTCTCATGTTCACAATATGAAGACATTTTAAAAAATCAACAAAGAAGTATGGATCTCTTGACTCCACCCAGTTTGATATTTGAGGTGTTGTTTTCTTTCCATTTACATAGAAGATACAGAGTTTTACATAAAATGTCAAATTCCTTATTTTTACTGACCTTTTCTACATCACATGCCCCCTCTTTAACCGCTACATTTCCCCCCACATTTATATTAATTTAATTGATGTTTTGAAACAAACAACAAATAAGCAAAAAAACAACAACAACCCCAAGTGTTTGGAAACCCAAAAAAAGAGCACACATTGTCCAAGGGCTCAAATGTTTTAACTTTTCTGCCAAGTAAATATACTTTAATACAAGCCATGAGGAATTCACATGTCTTCTGATGTCAATCTACAAATGGCATCACATTATTTATATTAGTTGCACAATGATATTATGATGTGTGTGACATTATTTGTCTCTCACCCTAGGTGATAATAAATATAATATCATTGTGAAATCATTTGTTGGTTCAATAGAAGAAGAGATGACTAAGGGTTATAGCCATCTTCCAATATCTAAAGCTAGGATGTCCAATCTGGGTAACTTTAGGACTTGTGGACTTCAACTTCCAGAATCCACAGCCAACCAGCCAGAATTCCCCATGCTGGCTGAGGAATTCTGGAAGTTGAAGTCCACAAGTCTTAAAGTTGCCAAGGTTGGACACCCTGATCTAAAGGATTGTCCCATACAGGTGGGAGTGGACTTATCTCTATTGCTCCAGAAGGCCAGATCAGAACCCATGGATTGAATTTACCTGATGGCTAACCTGATGTATTCTACTTCTACAGTTTTCAGCAAATTGGCACTTTTCATTTTTCTTCTTCGCAATCCTTTTGTGACTTCACTGCCACAAGTGTTGAACTATCAGAAAAAAACCTAAAATGATTTTCATGGGAGTGTTGAATATTTTGGAAACCAACTGTGTACACTGCAGAAAAAAAACATCCCCCTTGTGACCATTGACTAAAATTTTTGGCATCTGCTTCAGGATAAGAATTTTGCAGTCAACATTAGATATGGCAGAGAGGTGGTTTCAAACCAGCTAGTTGTTAGAAACCAGATGAGCCCAGGTGTGAACAGTGGTTTGTTATATCTTACTTTATGGACTCAGTGACCTTATTCCAAATAAATATGTTTAAAATCAGATTAAGAAGTCAGCATTAGAGACTAAGCATTAAAAATAATCCAGGACTATTGTCTTCTTTGCTGGCAGACATCCCTAATCTTCTATTTCTGTACATGAAAAACATGTGAAGACATCTAAAGGTCCATATGTGCCTGCTCTCTGTCGCTGTATGCATTTATTTGGCAATGCTCAGTTTTGTGTTAAAGGCATTGTTTTGATTGTGAATCTTTTTAGGGTGTTTGTTCTGAAGACAAAATATTTCCATGTATATGATTAACAGATTAACAGAGTTGGAAGCGACCTTGTAGTCATCTAGTCCAACCCCCCATCCAAGCAGGAGACCCTACACCATTTCTGACAAAGAGCAGTCCAATCTCTTCTTCAAAGCCTCCAGTGATGAAGCTCCCACAACTTCTGAAGGCAAGCTGTTCCATTGGCTGATTGTTCTCACTGTCAGAAAATTTCTTCTTAATTCTAGATTGAATCTCTCCTTGATCAGTTTCCATCCATTATTCCTTGTCTGGCCTTCATGTGCCTTGAAAAATAGCTTGACCCCTTCCTTCTCTGTGGCAGCCCCTCAAATATTGGAAGAAATCTATCCTGTCTCCCCTGGTCCTTCTCTTCACTAGACTAGCCGTGCCCAGTTCCATTGAACTTG
>QLTV01003282.1:1114651-1126587 GCA_003457575.1 Thermophis baileyi | reverse complement strand
AACTGATATCCCTAAAATAAAGACAGAATTGCAATTTATATTCATATGGTATAAAATGATGAAGAGGACAGTTTTGATAACATGATAACAGCACGAATCTGAATACATCTAGGGTGGGGGTCTGCAACCTGTGGCTCCGGAGCTGCATGCAGCTCTTTGGGCCCTCTGCTGTGGCTCCCTGTCGGGTGATCCCATCACTGACGGCCCCATCCCTCGCCCTCCCCTCCAAGTCACTCCTTGCCTAGCCTGAGAAGGTAAGGGCAATGGCGGGGGATGGAGAAGCGACTGGGGCTGATTCTCTGGTGCCTCATTCTTGCTGGAGCTTCTTCCAGCCCTTGGTGCTGGGCATGCCTCGGTCGCTTGGGGAGACGTGCAACCTGCTCTCTGCCCCGAGACACTGGCCCAACCCAGCTGCTATTGTGAGGGCTGGTGGGGTGGGAATGGGATCCAGGAGGAGAGGACGACAGAAAGGGGGACGGGCCCATAGCACCCAGCTGTGGCTTTAAAACGTGCACAGGGAACTTTCGCCGCCCGGAGGACGCTTTTCAATTAAAGCCGTGTGTGTGTGTGTATTTCTGTATCTCTCTCTGTGTCTGTGTCTCTTCTCTCTCAGAAACCCGGCGAGCTCTCCTTGGGGCTCTTCGCTACTCCTTTTCTTTCTTCTTGGCAACTTTTTGGAAATCTGGGCTGGCTGAGGAATGAGTGCAAGCCATGGTGGAGGCTTCCCTTCGGGCAACCCTCCCCCTCCTCCCCCTCCTTCTCCTCTCACGATCCCCTGGCTGGCTGTGGTGGGGCTGGGAGGGTGCGCACAAGTGGGGAGACCCTCCTCAAGCGAGCCCCCGCCTGCCCTGTGTGAGCCTTTTCTGCGCTTTCGCCGAGCCCGGCTGCTCGCTTGAGGAAGGTCTTCCCGCTCGTACACACCCTCCCAGCCATGCCACAGCTGGCAAGGGGGTCGCAAGAGGAGAAGGAGGGGGAGGAGGAGGAGGAGGTGGGTCACCGGAGCCTTAGTGCAGGAGCTAAGTGACCCTGTACTTGCCTTCGTGCTACATTTGTGCTCAAGGCAGCCTTTGCCTCCTGCCGCTTGGGGCTGGAGCTCGCGCCTGCGACGCTCGGCTGAAGAGCTGCTGTGGGGAGAGAGGGGATACAGCAAAGTGATGGCCGGAGCCTTAGTGCAGGAGCGAAGCGGCCCTATATTTGCCTTCGGGCCACATTTGGCTCAAGGCAGCCCTCGCCTCCCACTGCTTTGGGTTCGGAGCTGTAAGCTGCATCCTGTTGCTAGGGGCGAGTGGGACAGGGTCGCATTGTGGCTCCATGTTGTAATGGGCTCCAGGAGGAGGAGGATACCCCATCTCCCCCATTGTGAAGTGCGCTAAAGTTCATTGTGCTGCTCAAGGCACTGGGAGAGTGCCTCATGGCCTGCTCAACATCTCATATCAGAATCAGAGAGGGGGGGAGAGAGACAGAGAGACAGAGAGATACAGAGAGACGGACTACTCCTTTCTTCTTGGCAACTTTTTGGAAATCCGGGCTGGCTGAGGAATGAGCGCAAGCCACGGTGGAGGCTTCCCTTCGGGCAACCCTCCTCCTCCTACCCCTCCTTCTCCTCTCGCAGGAGAGAGGAGAGGGGGAGAGAGAGACAGAGAGAGATACACAGAGAGATACAGAAAGAGAGGGGAGAGAGGGAGGGGGAGAGGGGTGGAGAGAGAGACATAGAGAGATACAGAGAGAGAGATACAGAGAGAGAGAGAGGGAGAGAGGGAGAGGGAGGGAGGGAGGGAGGGTTGTCAAAAGGGTTTTGTGGCTCCCGGTGTTTTTTAACAACCAGTTGTCTGCCCTAATGACTGGCTGAGTAGGCGTGGCTAGGGGGGTCATGTGACTGGGTGGGAGTGAGTGACGTCGAGTTGGCCACGCCCACCCAGGTTTTGTGGCTCCCAATGTTTTCTTTTCTGTGGGAAATGGGTCCAAATGGCTCTTTGAGTGTTTAAGGTTGCAGACCCCTGATCTAGGATGTTAGCTATTCCTGCCAGCTTAGTATCATCTGCAAATTTGGTAAGTTCCCCTTCTATTCCCTCATCTAAGTCATTTATGAAGATATTGAAGAGTACTGGGCCTAAGACGGAACCTTGTGGTACCCCACTGCTTACTTCCCTCCATGTAGATGTAGTATCATTAAGGATTACTCGTTGAGTACGGTTTGTCAGCCAGTTATTAATCCATCTGATAGTGATGCTATCTATTCAACTTTTTTCTAGCTTACCAAGAAGAAGGTTGTGGTCTACTTTGTCGAATGCCTTGCTGAAGTCTATTATGGCCACATTATTTCACTGGCCTACTAATTTTGTCACTTTGTCGAATATGATGCGATATGGATTTTCTTTCAATTCAAGATCCTGAACAATCAAGAATTTGCTCAGTTTTGTGGTATATGCTACACAGATATTTATTTATATGTATCTATTTATTAAACTGATATGTCACCCAACTCACCTAGAGGCAATACAAACATATAGATATATAAGAAATATACTAATAAAAATCAGTGATTTTATCTTGACTTATATGAAATCCATTTTTATACAAAGTCTTCACCTTTGAAACTTTTCAAACATAGCGCATTCAAATACTGATTGTGCATTGCTGTACAAAATGGACTATCACAGCTGACATTGCCACAATCCTGCTGTTAAAAATCAATTTGCTCAACATTAGTGTGAATTTACATTCACCGATTACAATTTTTTTGTATGAGCTAGATTAGTAATTATGCAAATGTTCAATTCAAATAACAGTGTTACTATGGGTTGAATAAGAAATGTGTACATCCAACAGATTATGATATAGTAGAAATAAGTAGCAATAGCAATAGCACTTAGACTTATATACCGCTTTACAGTGCTTTTCAGCCCTCTCTAAGCGGTTCACAGAGTCAGCATATTGCCCCCCAACAATCTGGGTCCTCATTTTACTCACCTCGGAAGGATGGAAGGCTGAGTCAACCTTGAGCCGGTGAGATTTGAACCGCCGAACTGCAGCTAGCAGTCAGCTGAAGTAGCCTGCAGTACTGCACTCTAACCACTGCGCCACCTCGGCTATATATGGCTTTTAATTTCTTATGGAAATGTATATATGGCTTTTAATTTCTTATGGAAAAGGTGATAGAAGCCATTGATTTCTATTAATCCAAATATTTTATTTGTTCATTATGAGTAGATTTTGCCCATGATATCTTTCCTAACAGTGTCAAATATTACTTTATAAAATATTTGTACAACCATATGTATTGAACAAGGAATATACAGTAAAATACAATGGCTGTAATATCCAAACCATTAGGTTCCAGGTAGGTTCTAATTAATAAAACTGTAATTTTAATAGTCTCAATATTCTCTCTCTCTCTCTCTCTCTCTCTCTCTCTCTCTCTCTCTCTCTCTCTCTGTATACAGTGTGTATATGTGTGAAAAACAAGATAAAAAGATCTGCACATGGATTAGAGAACAAACGAACACACACACACACACACACACACCAAGAGTAAAAGAATTGAAATGGAAATGGGCTGGTCATATAGCAAGAAGAACTGAAGGCAGGTGGACCAAGGCAGTCATAGAATGGATCCCACTTGATAAAAAGCATCCACAAAAGAGACCTAAAACAAGATGGATCTATGACATCAGCAAGTATTGCAGGCCCAATTGGCAAAAGAAAGCTCTCGCCTTCATCCTGCAGTGGATAGACAGTGGCTAAAATGATATATATGCTACACACACACACACACACACACACACACACACACACACACACACACACACACACACACACACACACACACACACTTTAAAAGTCATTCTTTGGAAAATACTGCTATCTTCTGGTCCCAGTTAAAATAGCAGCTAAATCCTATTGCTATCTAAAAAAAATTGGCTAGATTCCAGATAGTAAGCTGAAACCCTGATAAATCTTTTATAATTATATTTCCAATATATTCAAGCAGGGACATTTTTAAAATACCCAAATCATTTAAAAATTCATTATTACATTTTTCTGTCAATTATGATTTGATAAATTTTTTGAGGGAATACAAAATACGAATCATGTTATAACATGGAACATGATCATGTCAGAGATGAAAATAGAACATGTTCTATGTTTTATGAAAATGAAGAAGGATGATGTCTCATAGATGACACTTTATATTTGTGTTTCTTTGAAGCCTATGATGCAAACTAAACTTTATTTGAAACATGTATATTTTACCTGCAACATGTTCATTTGAAAATGAATATAAAATATGAAAATGAATCTTCTTCTTTTCTTCCTAGCGTATTCCTGCAAGGACAGGGTCCGCTTTTCAGATCACTGAACGCCACTTTGCGGGACCATTGTGCGTCACCTGCGGGGGACGCCCTAGTGGCTTCAATCCATTTGTTGCGACAAAATGTCTGACCGGCCTGGCGCCCGGGCCTGGCGTCAGGTTCCATGATTGGTTTAGAACCACACAAAATGAATGGGCTGCACCACGAGGAGGAATGGACCATCGCTGCCAAAATATGAAAATGAATATACGTATATATTTAGTTCTATTTAGATGGCCTCTGAATTAGTTGATAAATGCATTATGTCATGCCCCACAGTAGTAATTCTCAGTTAACTTAAAGATCACAATGCAGTAGTGGGATTCAAATAATTTAACAACCGGTTCTCTGCCCTAATGACCGGCTGGGTAGGCGTGGCTGGGTGGTCATCAACATCACTCATGTCAAGGGGTGCCTCGCCTTGCCCGGCCTCTCCTCTCCTTGCCTTGCCCGGCTTCTCCTCTCCTCGCCATGCCCAGCCCAGCCCCGCCTCGCCCCTCCCCTCCCAGCCACTCCTTGTCACGCCCGGCCGCTCACCTCACTGGAGTGAGTAGTTTTCAAATAAAAAGAAATGCTCGCCTTGTGCAAATAAATAACAAACATCTTGACTTCAGGTTTGATGCACCTTGCAAAGTACTACTGCTCATTCTAGTCTCCTTTCCTACTAACAGGTCCATCTCAGATTGTAATTTGCTACAACTTCTCTTGTCTTTTGCATCATTCTATGGGAGATTATTCTGAAATGTTATCTGTGATGTTTGCAGCTTTACAAGTTTGTTTCCTCCAATCCTGTTTTCGCATGCAATTCTTACAAGTTATTTTGACATTCCTGAAAAAATGGCTGAGTGACCAGTCACTCTCTCCCAGCCCAAAGCACTTCTTAGATTGTGGTTGTGGGGAAACTAAGGAGAGGAAGGAATATTAGATAAGTTCTCCACCTTGAGTTCCTTATAAAGTAATAAAGACAGGATAAACATTTAACTAAATAAATAAATCATTTGTGAAAATGATGTCCTTCTAAAGGAGAAGAGGTGCTGACTGCCTTGTCACATGCCTTACACTACTGCATTTATTTCATTTTTATGCACTTGATTTTTCTCTACTTTTTGGTTTATTCTTCAATGATGGCATAGCCTGTGAAATTCTTACCTTTCTCACATGCCAGGGTTATGTGGGAAAACATCAGGTAAACACATCCATGTGACTGACAGGCAATGGCAGCAGAAATCACTAAGCAGCTACATTAAGACAGAAAGGTGGAGGCACCAGGGTGCAAAAAGCAGAGGATCTCAGGGAGAGGAGAGCTGAGACATCCACCTTTCATCAAACTGGCACAACCAAGTCAAGTACAGAAAGGTAAGAAAGTCATCCATGCCTCTTTTATGTGCTCTTTCCATTGGAAATTTTGAGATTGTTTCAAACTGACAGTGCAAAAATTGCCCCAGCTCTACAATACTAGTGATCTTTTTAATGATCTTTCACTTTTTATCTAGAGAAGTGCTGACAGGATTTAAAAAGTAAATTCAACCATGCCTTTTTCCCCATTCAATCAATTTTGCCAAAAATCTCCCCAACTCACAATAAAATAGCGCTCACAACTCACAATAAAATAGCACAATAAAACAGCACTGTTCCAATATTTGAGGGGCTCCTACAAAAATGAGGGAGTCAATCTATTTTCCAAAGCACCAAAAGACACGACAAGAAAAAATGGATGGAAACTAACCAAAGAGAGAAGCAACTAAGGAGAAATTTCCTAAGGGTGAGACCAATCAACCAATGGAATAGCTTGCCTTCAGAAGTTGTGGGTGTTTCATCGCTAGAGGCTTTCAAAAAGAGATGGGACAACTATTTGTCTGAAATGATATAGGGTCTTCTGCTCGAGCAGGGATTTGGACTAGAAGACCTCTGAGGTCCCTTCCAACTCTATTATTCTATGTTCTCTATGTTCTAATTTGGGTGCTTCACACCAGAAGCAATACAGCTGGCTGGACACACATGCAAATACAGCTGGCTGGACCACACATGCATTAAATTCAGGGCCTGTATGATCAAGCTGCATCATTGTCCCATCCTGTATCTTTTCCCCCCAGGAAGAAACAAGAAGTAGCCAACACTGCAGCAGCTATAAAAGGTCTTGGGGAACTCCAGGGAGTATCAGCTGATCACAGAAGTGTTACCCTTTATAATAAAAATGTTTGTAATCTTGTCCTTCTTCCTGAAGGGAAGAGGTTAATCCCATCTCTAGATGGGTCATTGATGGGTTTCCTGGGTGTTTCCCTGTCCTAATCCTGTCAGTTTCTATTGTTTATTCAAGGCATGTGCTGGCTGCATTCCTGCAGTTTTGTTATCGCAACTAAGTATTCGCCTGTTAAGTGGTTCTTGGCTGTCTGCCCGGAGCTATTAACTGAAGGGAGAGAGAAGGGGAAAAAATATATCTTGCACTTTATTTTCAGCCCGTTCACTGAACTGCACAAAAAGTTAGCTACCGGTTTGGGTGAACCGGTGCAAACCGGCTGAATGCCACCATTGAATATAAGGATATTGATTAATGGCCACAGCCTTTTCTAAAAACAAGTTGGTTGAATTAGTCTGTATGAAAGAAACTGGGGAGTCAAAAAAAAGATCAGTTGGGAGGGCTGTCTCTCTCTCCTTCATAGCCTTTGTTTCATGTCCAGGGTAGAAAGGCACAATTTTGACTTATTTTCATAAGGATAACAATCATAGAAGTGAGTTGTGGCAATATTTTCAGAAGCAACAGTGCTTTTCCGGGGACAGTTCAAAAACAGCAGTGATGAAGGAGGAAATACATACATAACAGCAGTAGCGATGGGATCTCCTCTGGTGGGCAGGGAGCAGCACGATGGTAAATGTGCAAAAGCTCTATGGAATTCAGTGTAGCCTCTAATTGTGTAGCTCCACAGTATTTTCAGTGCTTGAGGCAAAGGTTAAAATGAGAACTTTGGTGCAAAAGCTGACCAGATGAGCCATTGAATCTTTCTTTAACCCTGGCAGTGGAACAGCATTATCTCCTGTCTTGAAGCGTATCTCAACCAGGTCTCATTATATGATGTTTGAAAGAGCCACTTCATCCAATCTGATAGTAGGACTGGCCTTGACTGCACTACCAACCTCCTAATGTTTTCGCTCCTGAACAATAGTTCTGCAGGTTAGTATTGTATGAGTTGCTGCACAAATAACAATGTGATAAAAAGGAACTAGCAGCCACACAGGCTCCAACATAATAGCAGAAAGCATTACAGTATGTTTATAATGCAACATTTTATACTGGAAGGACATTTAGCAGGAGTCATCTTTGTTTGCTCACATCATCACATAGCTTGTAGAGCACGTCTGGACTTAACTGTCAGCGAAAAAAAATTGCCTGTTTTATCTGTTACTTTTCAGAATTAAAGGAGGGGACTTCATCTTGAAAAATCATCTTGTTATATAACTCAACCCCTACATTCAAAAAATTGCTCCCTTCTATTCAAAAAGGCCTCTAGAAATCACTGTTTCAGAAAGTCCTACCTGATTACAAAATGTAAGTCCAAATTCAGTTTAGCCATCTATAGAATGGGAATAATTGTTTTCTTTAGAGTATATCTGAAGTCTCTTGGAGTTTACATCATTCTCAGTGCATTTAGGATTGAAGACCTGAGCTGGTGGCTTCTCTAGATAATATTAACACGGTTTTAATATACAGTATTTCAACTGTATTTGTGCATTCTAAAAGTTCTATAATTTTATTATGAGGAAAATATGAGAACTATTTAATTTAATCTTAATTGGACTAGCATTATCCCAAGCAATTATAATCTATTCTTTGATAAATCCGTAATTTCGTTTGAAAATATAGCAAATGTTAAAAACCACAAGCTGCACTCCACATTTATTTCAAATAACCCAGGATATACTGCAGAAATGCAACCAAAAAACCTTTGGACTCCTGGACCATGGTCTGCACTACCTCGATGATGAGTTTTTGGTAAGGGATGGGCTGCACCTCATAAAGACTGGGAAGAATATTTTTGGAAAATGACTGGCTCAACTTATCAGGAGGGCTTTAAACTAAAATTGAGGGGGAAGGGTGACAAATCTCCAGGAGCTAATTCCAAACAAAAACCCCTAGAAAACAAGTCAAATAATGAAATAAGGAGGGATGGCAAGGAAGACAAACTCAAATATCAAATAGAGACATAGGACACATACCCAGAGTCAGACATAAAGATCTCAAGTGCCTATATACAAATGCACAAATTTTGGGGAACAAACAAAGTGAACTTGAACTATTAATACATGAAAGTAGATATGATATAGTTGGAATTATAGAAACTTGGTGGGACGAAACCCATGACTGGAACATACTGATAGAAGGATACAAACTGTTCAAAAAAACCAGAACTCATAAAAAAGGAGGTGGAGTTACCACTACATTGCTACACAAATGCATGAAACCAAAGATGAAAACCTCCTAGAATGCACATGGGTCAATATAAAAGAAAAAAAGAATGGCATTGCCACATGTGTATACTACAGGCCACCCAACCAAGCAGAAAAAATAGATGTACTTTTTGCCAACCAATTAACAAATATATGTAGGAAACACACTACAATAGTAATGGGGGACTTCAATTACCCTGGCATCAATTGGAAGACTAATTCCACACCAAGTGAGAAATCGAATAGGTTCCTGACCAAGCTAGCTGACAACTTTGTTGTCCGAAAGGTAGAGGAGGGAACTAGAGGGACAGCTTCTAGTTAACTTAATTCTTACAAACAGAGAAGAAGTGATGGAGTTGAAACCGCAGGAACCTTGGGTGAGAGTGACCATGTCATACTAGAATTCAACATAACGCAAACACAAGCAATAGAACATAATGATACCAGATTTTAAAAAGCTGATTTTAACAAACTCAGAGAGAACTTGGGAATGATACCTTGGATGAAAATCCTAAAGGGGAAAACAACTCAAGAAGCTTAGGAAACTGAAAAATATGATCATAACAGCCCAGTCCAGCACAATACCTCTGAAAAAGAAAAAACAAGAAATCCAAGAAGAAACCAGCATGGCTGCACAAAAATCTCTCTGACAGACTGAAAGACAAAAAGGACAAGTACAAAAAATGGAAAGAAGGACACATATTATAATTAAGGCAAAATATCAACAGCTAGCCAGAATCTGCAAGGACGAAGTCAGGAAAGCAAAGGCTCAGAATGAACAAAGACTTGCAACAAAAGTCAAAGATAATTTTAAAAAAAGTTTCTTCCAACATATAAATAACAAGAAAAAAAATCAAGGAAACAGTTGGTCCACTAAAGAGAGAAGATGGCAAAGAAGTAACAGGCAGCAGAGAGAGAGCAGAGTGGTTAACTCATTCTTTGCATCGGTCTTCATGCAAAAAGCAACAATAGTCTAACCTACCAAAAACATAACTGTAAAAGAAACTATAGCCCAACCTACCAAAAACATAGCTGTAAAAGACAGACTAGAAATAAAAATTAAAATAAGCAAAAATAAATATATAAATGGTAAGAGAACACCTGTCTGATCTTGATGAATACAAATCACTGGGAACATTCCAGAGTTCTAAAGGAGCTGGCAGATATCATCTCAGAACCACTGTACCACATCTTTCAAAAATCCTGGAAAAAAACTTCCTGGAGCACTGGGGAACTACCAGAGGACTGGAAAAGAGCTGGTGTGGTTCCCATCTTCAAAAAAAAGGGGGGGGAAACAGACCCAGGAAACTACAGACCAATCAGCCTAACATCAGTACCCGGGAAGATACTGGAAAAGATAATAAAAAAACAGATCTGCCAACACCTAGAAACGAGTAAAGTAATAACTAGCAGCCAGCACGGGTTTGTTAAAAACAGATCATGCCAAACCAATCTTATTTCATTTTTCAACATAGTGACTTAATTAGTAGACCAGCGAAATACTGTGGCCATAATATACTTAGATGTCAGCAAGCCATTTGACAAAGTAGACCACAACCTACTTCTTGGTAAGCTAGAAAAAAGTGGGATAGATAGCATCACTATCAGATGGATTTGTAACTGGCTGACAAACTGTACTCAATGAGTAGTCCTTAATGGTACTACATCTACATGGAGGAAAGTAAGCAGTGGGGTACCACAAGGTTCCGTTTTAGGCCCAGTACTCTTCAATATCTTCATAAACGACTTAGATGAGGGAATAGAAGGGGAACTTACCAAATTTGTGGATGATACTAAGCTGACAGGAATAGCCAACACCCTAGATGATAGGGTCAAGATACAGATGGATTTTGACAGACTTGAAAACTGGGCCCTATCTAACAAAATGAAATTCAATGTAGAGAAAAGTAAAGTCTTACACTTAGGCAAGAAAAACCAAACAGGCTTAATAGCAGTAACTGTGAGAGGGATCTTGGAGTCTTAGTGGACAACCAATTAAATATGAGTCAACAGTGTGCGGCGACAGCCAAAAAGGCCAATGCAATCCTTAGTTGCATTAACAGAGGGATACAATCAAGATCAAATGAGGTACTAATACCACTCTATAAAGCCTTAGTAAGACCACACCTAGAATACTGCATCTAGTTTTAGTCACCACACTATAAAAAAGATGTTGAGACTCTAGAAAGAGTACAGAGAAGAGCAACCAAGATGATTAGGGGACTGGAGGCTAAAACATACGATGAACGGTTGCAGGAATTGGGCATGGCTAGTCTAGTGAAGAGAAGGACCAGGGGAGACATGATAGCAGTGTTCCAATATTTGCGGGGCTGCCACAGAGAGGAAGGGGTCAAGCTATTTTCCAAAGCACCTGAAGGCCAGACAAGGAATAATGGATGGAAACTGAACAAGGAGAGATTCAACCTGGAAATAAGGAGAAATTTTCTAACAGTGAGAGCGATCAACCAATGGAACAGGTTTCCTTCAGAAGTTGTGGGATCACTGGAAGCTTTCAAGAAGAGACTGGACTGCCATCTGTCAGAAATGGTGTAGGTCTCCTGCTTGGGGGGGGTTGGACTAGATGACCTATAGGGTCCCTTCCAACTCTGTTAATCTGTTAAATAACATTTATATTTTCAGCTTGGTTGTTTTTTAGAATCTATTTTTCCTCAGTTAAAACAGTGCTGCTTCCAGAAAGTAAGTCTGTGGTCCATGCTTACAAGGTTAGTTACAGATAATCTCAATGTACAACTATTCGTTTAAGGACTGTTCAAAGGAGGAAGACTATCTGTATTTTGAACCAATTGTCTCTGGAGTTTGGAATCAGTAAAATTAATTCACTAAAATGGCATAGGATGTATATGAGTCTCCATCCACGTCCTGCTTCTGCCAAAAAGAAATGAGAACTCAATGCATGTAATTTTTATGCAGCTCTGTGTTATAAGAACATACCATTGTTCCCTATTATTGGTTATAAATAATGAAAGGGAAGATTTTTACATGTGTAGGGTTCAGCCATGTCCAACATGACTCATCCATCCAGCCTGAAAACACTTGCCAACATTTAATATCATCTGAAGCTGCCATCTTATGAGTAGAATAGGAATAGGAATAGGAATAGGAATAGGAATAGGAATAGAA
>QLTV01003282.1:1099519-1114520 GCA_003457575.1 Thermophis baileyi | reverse complement strand
TAGAATAGAATAGAATAGAATAGAATAGAATAGAATAGAATAGAATAGAATAGAATAGAATAGAATAGAATAGAATTTCTTTATTGGCCAAGTGTGATTGGACACACAAGAAATTTGTCTCTGGTGCATAAGCTCTCAAGTGTACAAACAAACAACAAAAGTGATAGGTCATAAAGCATACCATGTTTCCCCAAAAATGAGACCTATCCAAAAAATAAGATCTAGCTTGATTTTTTTATGTGTGTGCCTAATATAAGCCCTACCCCCAAAATAAGCCCTAATTAAGACTCTGCCCACTCCATCCCACTGTCTGCTTGTACAAGGTGGGGCGAGGCGCATGCGTAAAAATCAAGCTAGGGCAGGGGTGGGGGGGTGGAGCAGCCCCATGCACCCCGCACCCACTTACCTTAAGACCGCTGCAGCCAGGCCTCCCATACCCAGACACCTGTCGCACTGCTGTGTGATTTCTTTTGCGGCTGCTTGCGGCCGCTTGCGGCCGCTTGCAGCTGGACACCACATGGAGCATCACGCCAGTGCCGCCACTCGCTGCAGAAGCCTAGTATAAACATACATTAAAAAAAATAAAAAAATATGTAGGAAGTGCAGAATTCTCTCTCCCAAAGAAGAATGAAGCAAATGTATCAAACATGAAGAATGTATCACTGTCTCTTAAAATACAGCCAAATAGATCTTCATTCCATACTACACCCTATATTCTATAAACTCCTCTCTAAATTCCCAGCTTGCCTTATTAATTAGCAAAAGTCCAATAAAAGTTAACAAAAATACCTAATAACACAGATATATATTCCCACTTCTATTTGAAGCCTAATCCTCCTTAATACCTCATAATAATAAGTAAAGTCTAGTCTTGATTAATCATACCGTACATAAAACATTGCAAACAATATTAAACATTAGGTGATAATTCCTCATTTATTTATCACAAGTACTACAGCAAATCAACCCATTGCACTCAATAAAACAATTCCAAGGCAAAAACTATCCAATCATAACAGCAATAACCTGTTATTATAATAGCACATTATTTACATACCAAAGGTAATAACATAGATATGGTAGATATACCAGAGGTGGGTTCCTGCCGGTTCGGACTGGCTCTATAGAACCGGTAGCGGGAATTTCCCCCCACTTGCCAAACCGGCAACAATGGCTGGCTGGACACGCCCCCGAACCGGCTCTCTCGGTGGCGCCATAGGCAGCGCTATCTTGTTTTTTGCTTCTGCGCATGCACAGAAGCTGTTTTTTGCTTCTGCGCATGTGCAGAAACTGGGTTTTTAGCACTGTGCATGCGCGCGCCCGCACAGCGCACCCACGCAGCACATGAGGAAGCGAACTGGCAGCGAGGTAAGCCAGAACCCACCCCTGAGATATACCATTACATCCAATCAATCAAAATATCCATTAAACAGCCCCAGAAGTATGGTACCAACCCATTATTTAACGACAATCAAACAAAACAATTTTGGAATTTTTTCCCCTTCTTCCTCCTGCAATTTGTGAAACCCATAAGTTAGAACATAGAATAATAGGATTGGAAGCGACCTTGGACGTCTTCTAGTCTAACCCCCTCCTCAAGGAGGAAACCCTATACCATTCCAGACAAATGGCTATCCTGTCTTTTCTTGAAAATCTCCAGTGATGGAACACCCACAACTTCTGGAGGCAAGCCATTCCACTGATTGATTGTTCTCCGGTTTTAGATCTATTTGTTGTTTAGTAATTTCCTCTAGCCACTTTCTTATTTTTATCCAATATTTCTTAGCTTCTGCGCATGTCCACCACATATGGTAATATGTTCCTTGCTTCTCTTTACATTTCCAACATTCCGCTGTCTATTTGGGAACATTTTAGCTAATCTTGCAGGGGGCAAATGCCAGCGGTAGAACATTTTATATAGATTTTCTTTGTAGGCCGACATTGTCAGTTTATAGTTTTCCCCCCACAATTTTTCCCAGTTTTCTAATTCAATGGTGTAGCCGAAGTTTTTTGCCCAGGCTATCATAGTTTCTTTAACTGTTTCTTCTTCCATTTTAAATCTCAATAAATAGTTATATGCTTTTGTTATCATTTTTTCCTCCGTCCCCTGTAGTATTTTGTTGAGCTCTTGTTGTTCCCTATAGAAATCATATCTTTCTACATCCTTTTTATATCTCGACTGGATTTGCAAGTATGGCCACCAATCTATGTCTATTCCCTGGTATTTTAATTCTTGATTCATTTTAAATTTTCCTTGGTCATGTAATATATCTTTGTATCTTACTATTTTATCTAAGTCCAGCACATTTGGGTATATTAGTGCTTCCATAGGTGATAGCCAGACCGGTATTTTACTGTAATGATTCTTCTTTATTTTTCCCCATATTAGTAAAAGAGTTTCTCTGATTTGATGTCTCTGAAAATAGGTATGTATTTTATTTTTCCTCTCCCATATAAGTGCATGCCAGCCTAATTGTAAATCGTGGCCTTCTATTGCCAGAATCCTTTTATTTTTTAAATTTATCCAAGCTTTTATCCATGTCAAAGCTGCTGCTTGGTAATATAGTTCCCACTCTGGGAGTCCAAAACCGCCTTTATTTCTACTGTTAGAGCCGAGGTGGCGCAGTGGTTAGAGTGCAGTACTGCAGGCTACTTCAGCTGACTGCTAGCTGCAGTTCAGCGGTTCAAATCTCACCGGCTCAAGGTTGACTCAGCTTTCCATCCTTCCGAGGTGGGTAAAATGAGGACCCAGATTGTTGGGGGCAATATGCTAACTCTGTAAACTGCTTAGAGAGGGCTGTAAAGCACTATAAAGCGGTATATAAGTCTAAGTGCTATTGCTATTGCTACTGTCTTGTAGTAATTTTAATTTTATTTGTGGTTTTTTTCCCTAGCCAAATAAATTTTGTTGTTATTTTGTTTAGTTCTTCAAAAAAAATTCTTTCCTAATTTTATCGGTATCATTTGAAATAAGAATAAAATTTTTGGTAGTATGTTCATTTTAATTGAAGCTATTCTTCCAATTAGCAAAAGTTGTAGTTTTTTCCAATTTTCCAAATCCTTTTTTATTTGCTGGAGTAGCTTATTGTAATTATCCTCTTTAATCGATGAACATTTTGCCGTCAGCCAAATTCCCAGGTATTTGACTTTCTTAGTTTTCTGTATTTCCAATTTCCCCTCTAGTTCTTTTTTCTGTCTATTTGTAAGATTTTTAGTTATTATCTTTGTCTTGTCTTTATTTATTTTAAGCCCGGCTACTTTGCCAAATTCTTCTATTTTCTGAACTAGTTAGTTCCTGTTTCCAATGGTTCCTCTAGAATAAACACTAGATCATCCGCGAATGCTTGCACTTTGTATTCTTCCTTTTTTATTTTTAAGCCTTTTATTTCTTGTATTTGTCTAATGTGTTCCAATAGTACCTCTAAGGATAAAATAAATAATAAAGGTGATATGGGGCATCCCTGTCTTACATCTTTGGCAATATTATATTGTTCTGTTATTTCCCCATTTATTATTACTTTTGCTGTTTGAGTGGAGTATATTGCGCGTATCATCCCCACAAATTTCTCCCCAAAATTCATAATTTTAAATTGTCAAATCATAAACTGCCAATTTAAGTTGTTGAACGCTTTTTGCGCATCTAAGAAGATCAGTGCTACTTGTTTCTCGGGATGGGCTTCATAAAATTCTAGGACGTTCGTAATCATTCTAGTGTTGTTTCTCAGCTGTCTTTTTGGTAGGAATCCATTTTGATCTGGATGGATAATTTCGTTTAATAGTCTTTTTAATCTTTCTGCAATTATAGCAGTGAATATTTTATAGTCGGCATTTAATAATGAAATAGGCCTATAGTTTTTTTATCTGTTGGTGGTCTGTGTCTTCTTTCGGTATTAATGTGATATATGCCTCTGTCCATGATTTCGGTAGCTTAGCTTCTGCTAATACTTCGTTGTATAGTGCCAACATTAACACCTCCAATAGTCCTTGTATAGTTTTATATAATCCTGCGGGGAGTCCATCCGGTCCGGGTGTTTTGTTGTTTTTTTGTTTCTTAACTGCCTCAGTTATTTCCATCATGGTTATTTTATCGTTTAACATCCTTCTCTTTATATCTGGTATTGTAGTTAGACCCTTCTCCACTAAGTATTGTTTAATACTATCTTCTGATATATCTTCTTGGCTATACAAGTCCTTAAATTTTTTTTGAATTATATTTTTTTATCTTTCATCCGATGATGTAGATTTCCTTTTTCATCTTGCAATTGTTGTATTAATTTTTCTCTTTCTCTTTTGTTAATTTAAATGCTAGCCATCTCCCTGGTTTATTTGCATGTTCAAAAAAGTTTTGTTTTGCCATTTTAACGTTTTGTGCCATTTCTTCTTGTGTCATTAGATTTATTCTGTTTTATTATATCCCTTTTTCCTTTTATTTTATTGTTTTGAAGTTCTTTTTGTAATGCTGATTCCAGTTTTTTAAGTTCATCTTGTAATATATTTTGTTGTTGTTTCTTTTTCTTATTCCTCCTTGCCACATATGCTATCGTTAAACCTCGAATATATGCTTTGGTCATATCCTACAGATTTTGTAGTGATGTTTCTTCTTTCTTCTTTTCTTTGAAGAGTATTTTCATTTCTTTTTCCATCATTTGTATGTATTCCTTTTCTTTCAAGATATTTTGGTTCATTGTCCATCTCCGCCTCTTCTTCTGTCCTTTCCATGTCACTTTTAGGGGATTATGATCTGCCCATGTGTTTGTCATTATGTCTACTTCATCTATGTCTCTTCTCAGTCCCGGGTTCATCCATACCATATCGATTCTCGACCATGAATCGTGTGTGTTTGAGTAAAAAAGTATATTGGTTTTTCTTTAAGTTTAGTTCCCTTCATACATTTTGTAGATTTAGTTCTTGTACCATTTCGAAAAATGTGTTTGGCAATGATCTTTTTTTCTTATTTCTTTTATTGCTTCTATAGTCTTTTTTTATATCTACTACTGCGTTAAAATTACCTATTAAACATACGTTTTCATATTCTGTCTCTATTATTTGTTTATGTAATTTACTGTAGAATTCTTTCTGGTTGTTGTTCGGCGCATATATTGCAGTGAGCAATATTCGTTTCTGATTTATTACTATTTCCATCATCAATATTCTTCCTTCCTTGTCAGCATATATTTGTTTAGGTTTTAGCCACTCTTTAATATATAAGGCTATTCCTCTTTTCTTTTGCTGTGCTAGAGATAAATGGAGTTTCCCAATTTTCGGATATTCTAATATATTACCATATTGTTTCTTAATATGCACTTCTTGTAAGCAAATTATGTCCATGTTCTGTTTTTGTAATTTTATTGTTTGTTTCCTTTTTGCCAGTGAGTTCAATCCATTAATATTGATTGAAATCATCTTAATTTCCTCCTCCATCTTATTATTTGTATGTAGATCTCGGTCTTCTAGTTGTCCTTGTTTCCCTCTGTATTCTTGTTTTTGCACCTTCTCGGTCAACTTGTTCTTTTTCCAGCCTTGTTCTTTCCTTTTGGTCTGACTCTTTTTCTTCTGATTGCTGGTCTTGACTCTTGTTCTCTATTTCTTCCCTACTTTCTTGCTCCTCATCTGTAGTAAAATGATGTTCATAAAATTCCTGAGCTTTATCCAAGGTATCGATCTTAAATTTCTTGTCCTGCCACATAATCAAAATTCCTTCTGGGATGAGCCACCTAAACATCACATTATGCTTGATCAGTTGCATAGTTAGAAATTAATAATGTCTTCTCTGCTCCCTGACCCTTCTAGGAATCTGCTTTAAAGTTTGGATTTCTTTCCCTTTATAAATCATTGGTTCCTCCCTTGTCCTCTTGTATATTTCATCTCTTGTTATTTTTCTAGTGAACCTCACATGAACCTCCCTTGGTAGTTTATGCCGTCTTACATAATTTGTATGTATTCTGTATATCGCATCAATATCCCCTTGGATTTCTTGTTTGTTTTTCTATAGGGTATCTGCTAGTAATTCTGTCATAATCTCTACTAGATCTTCTTCCTTGTTTTCCACTATATTTTGGAACCTCAGGAAGAAGGCCGCTTTTTCCATTTCTAAATAGACGATCGCCTCTTCCAGCTCCCTATTCTCTGCACTAAGTTTCTGTTCCATTGTTTCTAATTTCTTTTCTGTTTGTTCTGCTTTTGTTTCCACCATTTGTATTTTCTGTTCATTCTTAGATATTGCTTGTTGAATCGTTCCTATTTTATCATCCAATTTTCAAATATCTCCCTTCATTTCTCCCATCTCATTTTTATCTCCTCATGATTCCTTGCTATCGACTCTTGGGTTTTTGTCATAGTTTCCTGAATCATGAGGAGAGTTGTCTGCATAGTCTGCATGTTCAGTGTGGAACCTGATTTCTCCACACTAAGCATACTATCTATTGAGCGTTGACTTGATGGGGCTGTTGTTGTGGAGGTTGGATTTGACGCTGTTTTTTTTTCCTATTTTAGTGATGGTCGTTGTGCTTGTCATTTTCACAGCCCGAAAAATATTCCTTCACAATATCATATATAAGCTACAATCCACCTTTGATACTTCCCACTTTTCCTATAATAATTCCTCCAAGTCTATACACAATTTGATATACAGTATCCCATAATATTAAATAAAATTAAATAATACTAATATAGTGATACTATAGGAGTCTATTTATCAATTAATATCAATAATATAATTATATTTTCATATGAGTAAATAAATAAATAAATAAATAAATATGTATATGAATAAATATGTAATAGTTATATGAATAAATATGTAAATATGTAAATATGCGTATACCGTGTTTCCCCGAAAATAAGACCCTGTCTTATATTTTTTTGATCCCTGAAATAAGCGCTTGGCCTTACTGCCATGCACTCAAAAGCCCGATTGGCCTTATTATCAGGGGGTGTCTTATTTTGGGGGAAACAGGGTAAATATAGGTTTAAATATAAGTTTATATAATATAATTTAGGTGTATATGCACTACTATAGTCTATATATCAAGCAGAATAGAATGATCACCTCTAGGTTAAGTATTTCCGATCAAAGTTTTTAGCAGTTATTGATAAATGTTCCTCTATACGTTATACTGGATGTTGCATCAGTTGCTGTGCCTCTTCTTGCCTCTAGATGGCCATCTCCTTCTGTTTGGTGCAGCCTCTAGTCCAGCAGAAGCAGTTAAGATTTTCTACAAAGTTCTACACAGTTCTATCCTCCGTCATAGTCACAATCACAGTCCCAGTAAAAAAAATATATTGTATATATAGTATATCCCTAAAAATCTTCTTAAACGATAGTCCAAAGTTTCTCCTTTCTCCCTTATTGTTTTCAATCTGTCAATATCTGTCCAATGGCATCAAACGCTGCCATCACTAAATTGCCGCTGCGTCGTGGGGGAAAAACTTCTACCCCTCTCTTTGGAATCGCACTTTTGCTGCTAACACTGTTCGAAGGCAAAAAAAACCTTTTCTCGAGCCTTAAATCACCCAGATCCTCACTGATACCTTCGCGCTGCCGATTTCTTTCCTGCCGGCATTGAGGGGTTTTCTCTTGTCCAAACGGGAGATCGCTCTTCTTCTCGTTGTCCCCAGAGGTTCCCCTCTATCTCGTTAGTCCCTCCAGGATTAACTCTGCCTTTTCAGGCCTCCAGACAGGAAAAATCGGGCAATGGGAACAGAGCCCCCCCCCCCCGTTCCCTTGCTCCGCTCCGCCGTGATGTCACCACCAGAAGTGAATTTAGAAAGGGGAATTTAGAATGGGGGATAAAATGTATTTGTCCACCAAGTATCTAAGCCTGAGGCAGCCCTGTAAAAACTTAGTTCCCAAATACATAGGACTTTCCAAATCATCCAGATCGTGAATCCGGTGATGGAGCTGAAATTGCCAAGAAGCCTGGCTTGAGAACAATCAAAGAACCACCTATTCCTCCCATCCTTGTTAAGGGAGAGGAGCACTATGAGATCAAAAAGATTCTCAGCTCCAGATATCACAAGGGAAAATTACAATACCTAGTACTGTGGAAAGGCTACCCGTTAGCAGATGCTGAGTTGGTGGCTGCTCCAGATGTTAGGACAGTGAGGTTAGTTAAGAAGTTTCACACTAGGCACCCTCAATGGCCCAATAAGGAATGGGGCAGTAGTTGGGTTGTAAGTAATAATGTGTATGTATGTTTATTATTGTTTCAGGTGTACCCTTCTTCCAGGGGGGAGGGGCAGCATGTCATGACTTACTCGCACTTTCACCTACATTCTGCTTCGCTCGCAGCTTGAGAAAGAAAAGGGAGGGGTGGAATGGAGTGCAAGGGTGGGGGCAATGGCATCAAAATATCTTTGGTTCCAATGAGACATTGCTCCCACCTCAAGGACACCCCAAGCAGTTGTCCAGTGTTGCCAGCTGGTACCCATAACAAAATGAACAGAAGTGATTAGTGGACATAATGGAATGTGAGTGGCCCATGGGGAAAGGGGGAATGAACTATGCTCACTTTTGTGTGGGAAGCCCAGAGCTGGTTTCGCTTCTTCTGTGCCAATGTGGTTTATTCAGTAAAGTTTTATACTCTTGGTAACTTTTTCTGGATTCGCCAATTAGACAGTTGACACCATGGCTGATACATTCTGGCCAATTGTGGAGATCAACCTAGCCAGGTCCCTCAACAGCCCCAACCACAGATAGTGGAGACCCCTCCTTGAAAAAAGAAGAGAAGCCCTGAAGCAAGGGGGACAGGACCCTAGCCCATGGCGTCGCTCCACTTGTTTCAAATGTGGTAAAGAAGGGCACAGAGCAGCCGACTGCTGAGCACTATGTCTGATACAAAAACCAGCCTCTGGCCCCACAAAGAAGGTGGGGAAAGCACTGGCAAGAACTCAGGAAGCAGCCTTAAAAGGAGAAGAGATCATTGAGTTCACCCCATCGCCTGGCGATGGCAAGGGAACTCCAACTGTGCAAACCAGGAACACAGTGGAGAGTGACAGTGGGGCGGACGATGACCCCTTGCTAAGTAACCCTGTGATACCTCTGACAATCACAATAGAACTGGTCATGCCTTCATTGGAGTATAGGGAGAACCTAATTACCATTTTGGACTTGGGTTGCATGAGATGCCTGGTCAGCCCTGGCTTAATAGAGAAACTGAAGTTGTGGCTTAGGGACATTGTTGTGGCTTTCTGCCTATTGGATGGCTCAGTAGTGGGGGGGGCAATGTTTGTCACTGAATCAATAGAGATCAAAATGGGGCCCCATGAGGAGACCCTGAACTTCATTGTGGCACCAGGCATAGATAGGCCTCTTGTACTGTGTTTTGCATGGCTCCTGAAGTGGAATCTCTACGTAAATCGGAAAAGGCAGATATTAAAGATTTGGCAGAAGGCAGCTAGGGGATAGCCGAAAGAGAAACTAATCACACATGGTCTCATGCTACTTGGTGAGAAAGTGAGAGGAGAATGTGTTGCAGTGGCATGAGAATGGGCAAAGGCAGACCCCCGGATCCCCAAGGAATACTGGAATTTACAAGAGGTTTCCAGTGAAATGGACTTGAACATGTTCCCTCCTCACCACCCCACTAACTGCTCTATAGAAATACTACCAGGAGCCAAATTACCCAAACCTAATTATACTCCATATACTTCCAAGAGAGCTAGACAAGCTCCTGTTTTTTATAGACAAAAACCTGGCACAGGGTTTTATCCAGCCAGTCAAATCACAAATGGCTGCTCTGGTGCTATTCCAGGAAAAGAAGAATGGCCTCCACTTATGTGTGGACTATCATGCATTAAATGCTATTTGTGTTGATAATGTCTACCCCCTGCCACTAATGAAAGACATGCTTGCCAACTTGGCAAAGGGAAAAATCTTCGCCAAGTTAGATCTACAAGAAGCATACTACAGAGTACAGATTAAAGAGCGGGACAAATGTAAAACCGCTTTCAATTGCTCTTTGGGATGTTTCCAGTTCCGCATGCTTCTCTTTGGGCTACAAGGTATCCCCACTGTATTCATTCCAGTAATTAATGAGGTCCTGCATGAGCATCTGTACAAAGGGGTATTAGTCTACATAGAGCAGTGTTCCCCAACCTTTCTGGGTTGGCGGTCCAGTGCAGGGGGGAGGGAAGGGGGGATGCTCTAGAGCCATGATGGCGAACCTATGGCATGCGTGCCCAAAGTGGCACACAGAACCATGTCGCCTGGCACGCGTGGCATCACCCATTCCTCTTCCGGGTTTCTGGTGTTCATGCGCACACAGCGATCAGCTGGACTTCACATGTGCAGCAGTGCCAGAAACTGGAAGATCATCTGGCCAGCTGATCGTCGCATGCGCATGCGCACCAGTAACCAGAAGACTAGCTGGCCAGTGCACATGCATGCGCTGGAAACTGGAAGTTCATTTCCTGGGGTGCGCATACCCACTGGGCAGCTCCTCTTAGCGCACGTGTGAGGCCGAGCCATTTGTTAACTTTTTGCCCAGTTCAGCGAATTGGTTGATCGAACTACTGACCCTCCTTATCTCACCTTGCCCACATTAGCTGCTCGCCAGAGTCACGCCCACCGCCCAACTGTTCTTTGGCTGCTCTCTTGTTCCTCGCCCATGCCCGTTCCTCACTTGCTTTCCGTCACCGCTTGCCTGGAACACGCGGCCTAGGCCCAGCTACTCCCGCTTCTCACCCGTTTGCTTGCCGCCAACGCCCGCATGCAGCCCCAGGACATCCACCCCCTTGCCGGTCAGGAGCCCTGCCGCCAGTCGCTCCCCTGCGCCCGCCTGCCTGCCTCAACGCCACTGCTGCCGCCGCTGCCGCCGCCGCCAGGAAAGGCCCTGAAGCTGCGCTGCCCAGGATGCACGTGGGCTGCCGCAGGGGGAGGCCAGGCATGGCTGGCTGGCTGGCTGGACACCGCCGCCGCCATTGCCACCACTGCCACTGCCAGGAAAGGCCCCGAAGCTGCGCTGCCCGGGATCCACGTGGGCTGCCACAGGGGGAGGGCAGGCATGGCCGGCTGGCTGGCTGGATGCCGCCGTTGCTGCTGCTGCCACCAGGAAAGGCCCCGAAGCTACGCTGCCAGGGATCCATGTGGGCTGCTGCAGGGGGAGGGCAGGCATGGCTGGCTGGCTGGGTGGACGCTGCCCGGAGCGTGAGGCTGGCAGGAGGAGGTGGAGCTGGTGCCCCTGCACCCCTCACCTGCTGCCCCGGGAAGCACCCACGAAGAAGCCCAGCCCCGCGCTCGCTCAGGTGCCACACCGCACCCGCAGGTACATGGAAAAAGCTAATTTTTCTGATCTAGAAAAGTGTGGAAAAAGATGAAACAGGTCATTCTCAACACTTGCATTCTCTACACTTAAAATATCTAGAAATTTTAAGTGTAGAGAATGAAAGTGTTGAGAGTGACCCATTTCATCTCTTTTTCGACACTAGGTACAAATAGTGGATTTCTTTTCATTTTATTCAAATAACAACAAAAAACCCAATACAATTCAGTATGAATTGGCTTTCCAGTCCTTCCTTGATGCACTTTTTTACATTGGATATCTAGTTTAAATGCCAAAGAAAAATCAATGATACATTTTTCAGACCTTTGGAGGCTCACACTGTCAATCGTTCACCCTGCTCCTTGTTTAAAGGAAAACTAACAGGCGTGAATTAAGTTTTAGCTAAAAAATGGAGCTTTAATTCCAGAAGTCCATTCTTTAAACGTGGACTTCTGGAATTAAAAGGCTCTGGATTAAATGGTACTCCAGACAAAAGATGGAGAAGAGTATCTTGCTTTTAGACATGATAATAGATGTTTAGAAAGGTGAGTTATGAGCTCTTTTTACATCATCGGAAATTTAATTTCTTAGCTGGTAAAAATGCAAAGACAAGGAGTACAAGGAGCAAATAAAAGACCTTCATGTTGGGATTGGTTCTGGACCAAATCTTACTTGTGGGACAGAAACCAGCTCTCAGCCCACCCTTGTGGCTCCTTGAAAAGCATCCCCCCACACACGCTCCAATGCCTGAGGAGGCAGGGGATGGCTGCAGGTGTCCTGGTTGATCCTAAAGGGGTCCTGGAATGGGTGTGAATTTCCCCAGACACACCGTCCCCCAGCCCTCTCCATCCCCTCTTCTGTTAAATTGTTTTCTACCTCTCGCTGGTGGTCAACAAATTCAAAAGGAACCCCCAGCTGAGAATCACTGCTGTAGATTGGTTGATTCAGGGGATTTCTTTAGTGTTAACTAATAGTGTTAGCTATTTTTGGTACAGGGATAGATTTGTATTGGATGCCTCATTTTTTAAAAATTTTTTGTGTTTTTGTAGACTCCAAGTCTTGAATACCCAAAAATGAGTGCAGCAAAAAAAGCAAAAACAGATAGCGGAAGATCATTCCAAGAGGCCTGGACAGAGTCATTTGGAGTGATTGAATGCAGTGGGAAAGCATTATGTACTTTGTGTAATGAAAGTGTTGTGTGTCGCACATCAAGTGTCAGACAGCACTTTGACACCAATCACAAAAGTGTTGCTGAACTTGGTGCAACTGAAAGAAAAGAGTTTATTGAAGGGAAATTGAGGAAATATCATTCCCAGTCTCTTAGTTTTTCCACCTATCTGTCTAGAACAAATCATCCACTTTTCAAATTTCACTGTGCCTAGCAAAACATGATAAGCCCCTCTTTGATGGGGATATTATCAAAACGGCCATGTTGTCTGGGAGTAATTCCCTTTTTCATGATTTCCCAAACAGGGATAAAATTATGAAATGCATCTCTGAGGTGCCACTTAGCAGAAATACTGTTGAAGATCGAGTCCAGCGCATGGCAAGTGATGTTGGTCAGCAGCTCACCCAGAGGTGGTATTCAGCCGGTTCGGACCGGTTCATGCGAACCGGTAGCGGAAATTTGGACTGGTTCGCCAAACCGGCAAATACCACCTCTGGTTGGCCCTGCCCCTGCCTGGTTGCCGCTTGCCCCCGCCTGCCCGCTCGCTACTCGCCCCACTTGCCCACTTGCCCCACCCACCCCTGCCTGCCCTATATATGTTGCCTTCGCCACACGGCCCAGCTAATCGCCTCACCTCCGCGCCTTGCCCGCTCACCAAAGGTAAGCATGCCGCCCGCTCGCCCTTTGCTTCAGGTTGGGGCCCAGGGACACACCATTCCCCGAGGCCCCAGAGCCTCCGCCCGCTCGCTGTTCGCCTTGGCCGGGTTGGGGAACGCGCCATTCCCCAGCTCCGGCCTTGCCCCGGAGCCTCCACCTGCCCGCTGTTTGCCTTGGCCGGGTTGGGGAACACGCCATTCCCCGGCTCTGGCCTTGCCCCAGAGCCTCCGCCCGCATGCCACCCCCTCGCCCTCCACCTCGCTCACTTTCGTCTGCACTTGGTGGGGGTCTCCAGTGAGCCTTGGCCGGTGAGCCTCCAGCCGCCGGTAGTTTTTTTGGGATTGATTTTCTTACTTTGTTTTGTTAGAATATTCATGACTGGGAGAGCCATGTTAACAAGGTTAGCCAATGAATAGGCATAGCAACTGAGTCAGCCAATGGGAGCTAGCCACATCTGAGTCTGTGCAGAGAATTGAAACTGAAAACTAAGCTTAAGGCTGGGCATGGTTCCAGTCCACTCTGCTCTTTGTCCTCTCTGTGCTTGTCTGCTGCTGAAATGAAACTAACTCCTGCATGTGTTTACTTGAAGAAATAATCTGCCTGTGGTATTGTATGTATATATTATGTTTATAAAGAAGTTATTGAATCCAGCTGAATCAGTCATCTGTGTGTGCTTCTGGTTTTTATTTTTATGCAACAAACTCTGATAGAACTAAGGAAAAATTTCCTGACAGTGAGAACAATAAATCAATGGAATGAATTGCCTCCAGATGTTGATGATGNGCTGAAATTAAGAACTATGCATGTGAGTGTGTCAGCATGCAATATTGTGCAATTATCAAGGAAATTATACAGAGCCTGTCTGCAACCAGGTGAATCTGTGGAAAGACATTTATTGCAAATGCAAACTCTGTTTGTGGAGTTGGAACAGCGTGGAATGAATATTCCTGAGTCCCAAAAGGTGTTGTTGGTGTTAAACAGCCTGGATGAAACGTGGGACATTGTGTCTGCAGTGTTTGAATGCAAACAAGAGCAGGACTTGCGTTTGGAAGCCCTGAAGGCATGTTTGATCGCAGAAGAGAACAAACACCATTATAGAAAGAGCCGTGAGGAGAAATTCCTGAGGTGGGGGCCCAAGGAGCCAAGAAAGAGCAACGGAAATTTCCATAGACTGAAAATCTGTCGAGAAGACAAAAGCAGCCGAAGGGGTCAGATTACAGCCCAGCAACAGGGGCGGTGCTTTGTTTGTGGTGAAGCTTCTCATTTAAAGAAGGACTGTTTGCAAAGAAAAAGCTGTTTGCAAGAAAAGAAAGATTATTTGCAAGATGGACAAGTGGCTGTTGCAAATGTTGGTTATTGCAATAGCAGAGACAAATGGTTAATAGACAGTGGGGCAAGTCAAACCATTGTTAATAATTCTAAATTGTTTTTCAGAATGGATCCAGCTGCTCAAGATGCAGTAGCCTCGGCAAATGGCCAGAAGGCTAAAGTCATTGGAAGAGGCAGTGTGCAAATTCCATATCTGGAAACAAGGTTTAATGATGTATTATGTGTACCTGAAATGGAGCATAATTTGCTGAGTGCCTCTAGTTTAGACAAGCAAGGATTTGAGACCACATTTGTAAATGGGAGGTGTCTCATAAAGAGATATGGGAATGTGTTGCACAGGGCACAAAAGAGGATAATCTTTATGTGTTGCAGGGACAAAAGGTTCAATGTGTGCAAACATTTGGAAATGTTGCACAGCATGATTCATATGTTCATCTCTTGCACAGAAGGCTTGGCCATGCCAGCTTCAGAGTTTTGCAAATGATGGAACAGTTTGCAGAAGAGTTAAATTCAAAGGGATGTAAGGCATACTTGGACTGTTCAGTATGCAAGACATCAAAGTCCAAGGCATTCCCAATGAGCAAAA
>QLTV01003282.1:1072668-1099250 GCA_003457575.1 Thermophis baileyi | reverse complement strand
TCAGCTGCAAACTTACAGAGGTTCAGAATATATGTCAGAAATTTTTCAACAATGGTTGAGACAGTTAGGAATAAAACACAGACTCATTAATCCATACACAGCAGCTGAGAATTGTGTTGCTGAGAGGCGGAATGGAGTCTTACAAACGATGAAAGCCTCACTGCTGGAGGATTCTGGTCTGAGCAGGTCATATTGGGGTGAAGCCATGTTGACTGCTAATTATTTAATTAATAGGCTGTGGAGTTCATCTATTAATGATACTCCATATGCAGTGCTATATGGGAGAAAGCCATCTATTGCACATTTAAGAGTTTTTGGAAGTACTGCGTGGGTTCATATTTCAAAGGCAGTTAGAAGAAAGGGACAACCAAAGGCTAGAAAGCTCAGGTTTATGGGCTATGAGCCAGGCTCGAAAAGCTATCGTTTTAGTGATGGGAGCAAGAGAATAGTGATTTCCAGGTCTGCTAGTTTTGCAGAGCAAAATTGGAAAAGAATTGATGCAAATTTATGGAATGATTCACTTAGTGACAGTAACTCACTTAGTGACAGCAACTCACTTAGTGATGGTAACTCATTTACTGATGGTGTCAGCGTCCAGGGAGGAGAGGCTGAACAAGATATAAAGCAACAAGGGATTGACACACAGGAGCAGTCAGTGCCACGCAGGTCAGAGCAATGGAACAAGGGGATTCCACCTGACAGGTATTCTGCTAGTAAAGTTAAAGTGTGTAATGTATGATATGAGCCAAGGAACTATAAGGAAGTATTGGCATTACCTAAAATAGAACAAGAAAAATGGAAAGAAGCCATGGACAAGGAAATGAAATCCATGGGAGACCATAGAGTGTTCTCACTATGACTTTGCCACAGGGTAGAAAAGCTGTGGGATGTAAGTGGGTGTACAAGAAGAATGTACTGCCCAATAACAAGGCCATTTATGGGCTGAAGCAGTCAGCCAGGAATTGGAATATATGTCTAGATAAGGCATTGAAGAGTCTTGGGTTCAAGAGTTGCAAGGCTGATGGTTGCATATACACTGGAAAATTACAAGGTGGGGATTGTCAACTATTAGCATTTGTGGATGATCTTTGTTTCATTGAAAAGGATGTATCACAGTAAAAGGGATACTCAGGTATTTAGAGGGAACTCTGAATGTGGATCTTCAAATACAAGTATCTGAAGAATATTAAATTATTTGATTGATGTCTCTTCCAGTCATGAAGGGAGGAGTGTTAGAATATTCATGACTGGGAGAGCCATGTTAACAAGGTTAGCCAATGAATAGGCATAGAAACTGAGTCAGCCAATGGGAGCTAACCACATCTGAGTCTGTGCAGAGAATCGAAACTGAAAACTAAGCTTAAGACTGGGTGTGGTTCCAGTCCACTCTGCTCTTTGTCCTCTCTGTGCTTGTCTGCTGCTGAAATGAAACTAACTCCTGCATGCGTTTACTTGAAGAAATTGGATCATCTTATGTTTGTGAGCAGCTGTTTTCAGCTTTGAATTATATCAAATCTGACACCAGAAACAGACTAACAGATGACCTGAGTGCTGCATGTGTTGCTCTCAAACTTACAAAGTATGAGCCAAGGTTAGAAAACTTATCAGCGTGCATACAACAGCAAAAGTCACATTAATCAAAAGCATGCCAAATGCAAACTTTTACATTTCAATAAAAAGTTGTTTGTATCATTGAAAGCGCTGTTATTGTGGGGGTTTTTCAGAGAAAAGACGTTAATCACGTATGAGTTGTTTTTTCTAAACGAAAACCTCATTATTCAGGTTAAATTGCCGTGTTGGCACTTCGAGATAAATACGTGGGTTTTGGGTTGCAGTTTGGGCATTCAGCACCAAAAAGGTTAGCCATCACTGCTCTAGAGAGTCAGTCTGGTGTATAGTTAGGGCACTGGGCTAGAAACTGGGAGACCATAAGTTCTAGCTCTACTTTAGGCCCAAAGATAGTTGTGTGATCTTAGGTCATATCTTCTCAGCCCTAGGAAGCAGGCAAGGACAAACCATTTTTGAAATATTGACAAGAAAACCGCAGGGATCAATCCAGACAGTTGCCAGGAGTTAACAGCAAGGCACACAAATAAAGACATCAAAGTAACTGTCAAAAATATGAATATGTGTTATATGTTGTCCTCAAAAATTTTGTCATGAAACTTCTGCCCATGTCTTTTTGCTTTATGTCAGAACTCAAACTACTGCTAGCCCAACCAGTGTTCTGCAGTGTATCTGCAGCTCATTTTGTTGTAGATAATGCTTCCACAACTGGCTTGTGCATGCTAATGTGGGCACCTGCTCTTCCTTCCACAGTCATTTCTTCTTGGGCGGTAGGTTGGCCCACCCTTTCCAAAAGAACCTTCCCCCATATAGTTTCACCTAGTTTATTTTTCAAGGCATTTCTTAGGCCTCACTTAAATTCCTGAATACACTGGTTTTTTGTCAAGCAAGGCACCAACGTGTAATTGAATAATTCAAGAATTTAACCTGGTCTGAGCATGTAATGATAACTTCTTTTATGTACTTGTCCCTGCTTGTCCTATAGAAGAACATCCCATGCAAATGACATGACACAGTACATTTTGCCTACTCCAACACCATTTTATGTACTCCATGAGTTATTTCTAAGTGCTGTAGCTGCTAGGCAAGCATTTTCTTGCAATGCTTACAAATTCCAAATATTAAAAAGGTTGTGTAAATTTTTCAATAATTCAGTTTCCCCTTCTAATGTAAGTGAAGAAAAGAACTATAGAATTATCCAGCTGTCTTCTGCAAGACTAGTAAATCTCTGTTCAAAAGTAGCCCATCTGACAGGCCACTGATTGAAAGAAGAAATAAAGAAGAAAAGAGGCTACTGTCCTTTTGAAATTAATATACTGAAATAAGCACTGATATCTCTTCTTGTAATGCCTCTTTATTATAAATCTGTAATATTTCAATTTAATTTGAACAGCATATACTGACGATTTTAAAACGGTGACTTTTATTTCCAGTAACAGTTAAAATGCAACTTATTTCATATTCAAGTGATAGCATATCAAGCCCCACATAAAATACTTCGAAACAGCAATCCTATACTCATCAGCAAATTTCATAGGGCTTATTTCTGAAAGGACATTGATATGATTGTACAGCTATAGACGCTATGAAAAACAGAGATCGCTCAAGCTACCGTATATTCCCCAGGACGAACTATTTCTTTCCGACTTCTTTCTGCCTTCCGTTCGGAAAACAGGAAAGCCTGCAAGTTCATTGGCGGAGAATACTGCCAATCTGAATTAATTATCCGTTGGAATGATATTAAGAGGCGGGGAGAAAGGAGCTTGAACGCTAACGGTTTCGTTTTCTTCTTAATTGGCTCTTTACTGGGATAAGGGGGTGGGACGTGGTCTGAGAATGGTAATTTTCAGTAAATGACAAATAGAGGAAAGCTGGGCGTTTGTTTATTGGCGGAAGCGTGAGTAGAGTCGGGGGAAAGTCCTTCTTTCTCGGAAGGACTGTTTAGAACACCAAACATCCATCTCGACCCTCATTTGGTGGGACTCTGGCAACGCATGTACAAATGGAGGCCAGCCTGACGTGTGCGGTGTGTCTGTCGCTCTTCGAGGATCCAGTCACGCTGCCCGTCTGCTCTCACAACTTCTGCCGCCATTGCGTCGTCGAGTATCTCAGTCAAGCTGCAAGCGTCGCATTGCCCTCTTCCTCTTCCTCCGCATCGAGGCTCTCTCCTCGAAGCCGTGACTCGCTCCAACAGAGCCCGCGGGCTCCCGGCCGCCCATCACGGGACGGAGGCTCGATTATTCTGTCATGCCCGCTGTGCCGCAAACTCTGCTCGCTTCCTTCCGACCGCGGGGCCTCTGCATTACCTGTCAACACCACGCTAGCCGAGGTGGTGAAACTGTTCAGGGCTGCTAGCCCGGCGACGAAGCCTAGCCTGGAAGCGATAGCGGAGGTGGACTCGTCAGCTCTAGTCCCTCAACTGGCTGCCCTGGGAGGGATCTGCAAGAAACACCCGGGGCGACTTCTGCAGCTCTACTGCCGGATGTGCCGCTCTGGAGGCTGCGGGCAGTGCGTGTCAGAAGACCATCGCGGCGTCTTCCATTCAGTCAACCTCATTGACACGGTGTACCAGGAGGAAAAAGTACGCGCTTATCTGGGGAGGGGGAGGGGGAGGGGAGGGAGCGGCCCTGGAAAAGTGACGTGGGCCTCCCAAGAGAGACCAACATATACGCAGTTGTAGAAGTGTCGATGATGCTTTCCAGAAGTGCTAAAAAGGCCTCTCTTAAGGCCCAACCCATTTGAAGACAATCAGATACAGGGAAGACTGATAAAAGAGAATAGAGTTCTCTGTGATCCTAGGACACACTCCACACATTAATCAATAAAAGCTGTTGAGAAGTAGATGAAACTTTTACAAACACAAATCCAATACCATAAGAAAACATTCTAGAATAAGAAGATAGGGTTTTGTAGCAAGTTTTTTTTTAGTACTACAGGTATCCTCAACTTAAAACCATTTGTTTAGCAACTGTTCAAAGTTACAATGGCACTGAAATAAATGACTTATGACTGATCCTTGCACTTAACAACCATTGCAGCATCCCTATGGTCACATGATCAAAATTAGGACACTGGCAACGGGCATGTATTTATGATGGTTGCAGTATCCTGTGATTGTGTGATCAACCTCTGCTAGCTTCCAACAAATCTGGGGAGGAAGCCAGATTCACTTAACTACTGCAATGATTTGCTTAACAACTATGGCAAAAGAGATCATAAAATGAGGCACAATTCACTTAACAACTGCCTTAGCAGCAGAAATTTTGGTCCCAATTATGGTCGTAAGTCAAAGACTATCTGTAATCTGTTCACAGTTTGATTTAGTGTATTAGAATGTAATGTGTACATAATTACATAAATGATGTATATAAAATATATACAGCAAAATGCTTGTGCAAATATAGCAGTAACTTAATTTGAGATAATTCAGCTATTCAATCATAATAGTTAAATTTTATACAAAGATAGGAATACCCAAAAGGTATGGACCAGCAGATCTTAAGCATGGGTGGATGGGTAGATAGGTAGAGAACATTTAGAGAATGATAAGTCCATATATTTATTTTATTTATTTATTGGAATTTGTCAAACAAAAACTAGAACAAGAATAAGAATAAAAATACAATGACAGGGACGATAGGCACGTTAGTGCACTTATGCACGCCCCTCTACTGACCACTTAATATAAGGATATTACTTTTCAGGTAAATTGTTTAGTTGCTCCTAGAAGTGTTTGACATTTATCACTGCTGATGAATTACTGGTATGCAGTGGAAGAGCAAAAACAGCAAACTATCAAACTGAGAAGTGAAAATTTAAACAAAATTCTCTGCATATATCATTTACTAATGTAAATACTAATGGATCTTGTTTGATTGCCATCTTGTCCATTGTTTTTGTTATGTATTTTAGCCCATCTTTCTATTATACTAAATGGAAAGATACTACTAATAATAATACTATACTAAGTATAATTTGCAGCACTAATATGCATACAGTAGTATAAGAAAAGCGCTAGTTTGGTGAAGTGGTTAAGGCATGGGAGACCATGAGTTCTAGCCCTGCCTTAGGCTCCAAGCTAACTGATTGGCCTTGATTGATTGGCAATCGAGCAATGGCAAACCACATTTGAAAATATTTCCAAGAAAGCTTAATGGACTTACTGACTGAAAGGCACCAAATAAATAAGCAAAAGAAAATTGGGATAAAATGTAAATAACGAGTTCATTAATTTGCGCTCTCCCCTTTTCCTTTAACTTATTAGTTCTTATTTACTTTTACCAAACCTGTTGATCTCAGTGGAATATAAGTCTGATTGAGGATCTTAATTAAAATTGTAACTTGTAAGCCAAATTCTAAGAAATAACAGTAAAATTAGGAAATAGACTCCTATTTCTGAATATATGTTTGGAAATCTAAACCAGGCTGAATCTTTCTATATTAGCTAAACAACATAATACTAACATTAAAACTGGAAAACATTTTTGCTGATATTTTTTTAGTTTAAGCAAAATTATTCAAAATGTTTGAAGTAATTAGAAATGATGTTTAAATAAAGTGTTGTGCATTTCAAATTGGTTTAACTTTTTAAACTACCTTTTCTACAGCTAGCCTTCTTTAGTAACCTGAAGAAAATAAGAGAATTGCAACTGAAAATGATGAATGAAATCTCAGTATCTCCAAAGGATGAAAAGGTAAACTGAATTAACAAGTTGAGAATCAGCTGAGAAAAAATATTTCACCAAATGGATTATGTTTGTGCATATATATAGTGAAAATACTAATTTTTCTCAATTCTGTTCTAAGCATATTTTACTATTGGTATAATGGTATACAGATAGTCCTCGACTTACAACAGTTCATTTAGTGACCTTTCAAAGTTACAATGTCACTGAAAAAAGGGACTTATGACCATTTTTCACACTATACTGATAAACCTTTGATCCTTTTGTTTCTGTTGGAATTGAAAACAGCCAGAAGCTTTTCTGAATATATGTGTTTTTCCCTTACTTTAAAAAAAATACGACATGGATTGGGAGGTTTTCTGTTAAAAGAAAAGTTGCTTCCCATGTTAGTTTTTTTCTAATATAGCCAATAATAATCTAATACTGAAATATAACTAATTAAATAAATGATCGTAAAAGCATATTTTTGGAGTTGTTTTTTTTTCAAGTATGCAAACACTTTTTGGTTGGGATTAAAATTCCAGGAAAAGTAACCCAAACTAACTTTTCCAGACTTCTATATGTGAATTGAAATAACTGGGAAAAACCCTATCAATGATCTTATTTATTGGTAATTCTGAAAGTTGGGCACAGTAATGTTTGAACAAACTAAAATGGGTGTAAAAATATAGTAACTCTAATAAAGTGCTTTACAGCATTTAATTTTGGTCATAGTTGCAACCTAGTGACACAATAAAGTAGAAAATCTGGGGGCTGCTTTCAGTCTCAAAACCTCTGAAGGATCTGAAATGTTCCAGCTTTTGGCACATTTTGCATATTTTAGTTAGGTAGAGGTGAGTGCTGAGAGCCTTGCGTAGAATTAAAGCACATGATTTACCTTTTAAAAATCTGGCATAGCCCTTATGAATAGTGATGGTGGAGTAGGGGATAATGTTCAAATTAAAACATCTTAAATATATGCAAATTTATGTTACCCCACTACAGTGATAGTATATCTGTCTCTTGTGACTCTCTTCTCCTAGGCTGGTTTCAAAAAGAAATTGCAATCCCAAAGTCAAAAGAGATTGCTCACCTCAGACATGCAGACTTAACATTTTTGGGGTGGTTTTTTTTAAAGTCAGTTGCTAGAAGTCAGCACTGACTTAAAAGCATCACGTGCACACATGTGCGTGTGCAAACACACACACACACACAATTCTAGTGCTTTGAAATGCTTTCTGGTATTTTGACTTCTGCATGGATAGGAGCATTTCAGTGCTCATACATTTTGTCTTTGTCACTGTTACTGTAGGCCCTAATGCAGAATGAAGAGGAATTGATTAAAACTGAATTTGAAAAACTCTATAATGCTTTGGAAACCAGAAAGAAGGAGTTGCTTAAAAACCTTGAAAGCCAGAAGAAAAGAAAAGAGAAAGAGCATCTTATATGGAAGAATATGAAAGAAGCTCACCGAAAAACAATTGAAAATATTCTGATTGACTGTGAAAACCTTTTAGATGAATGTGATCCACAGCATTTCTTAGAGGTAAACACATTTAGTTTTGTATTTGCTATAAAGTGATTTGTTGTTTGTCCATATTGTTTAAAACAGTAATTAATGTATTTTAAATATAATTTTGGGTGTGTGCTAAACAATAGCTAAACTATTTTATATTTTCTACTTGGATGTACACTGGGGCAATTCCAATAAAAGTGTCTTTTATTGTCTGCATGCGTGCTCAGACAATTTTAGTAGATTATCTAAGCGGTTGAGTCATAATAAGCTTTCAAGATGCCAACTCAGTGTTTAGATAGTGGATTCAAAGGTGCCTTCATAAAGCACAACTAAATACCGCATTTTTCGGACTATAAGATACACCGGAGTTTAAGATGCACCTAGATTTTGAAAAGGAAAACAAGAAAAAAAATAGTTTTTGGCCTCCGCGCGTCCGGTTTTTGCCCTCCCCGGCCCCCAGGAGCACTCTGCAGGCCTCCTCTGCGTGTTCCATTTTTGCCAAAAACGGGCCCGTTTTTGGCCTCCCGAACCCCCCACACATCCCATTTTTGCCCTCCCCAGGAGCACTCTGCAGGCCTCCCAAACCCTCTGCGTGTCCCATTTTTGCCCTCCCCAGCCCCCAGAAGCACTCTGCAGGCCTCCCAAACCCTCTGCGCATCCCGTTTTTGCCAAAAATGGGCCCATTTTCTGCCTCCCCAGCCCCCAGGAGCACACTGCAGGCCTCCCAAACCCTCTGTGCATGCCGTTTTTGCCCTCCCCAGCCCCCAGAATCACTCTGCAGGCCTCTCAAACCCTCTGCGCGTCCCATTTTTGCCCTCCCAAGCCCCCAGGAGCACTCTGCAGGCCTCCCAAACCTTTCACGTGTCCCATTTTTGCAAAAAACGGGCTCGTTTTTGGCAAAAATGGGACGTGCGGGGGGGGGTTTCGGGAGGCCAAAAACAGGGCCATATTCGGTCTATAAGACACACCGACATTTCCACCCACTTTTTGGGGGGGGAGTGCGTCTTATAGTCTGAAAAATACGGTATGTACTCTGAGAGAAATGGGAGGCATTCAGAGGGATGTGTTCTATACGTGACGTGACTTCTAGTACAAGACATACTGACATTGATTATTCATCTTGAAACATCTTTCCTTTCAAGATATTTAAACGGAGTAATTTTGTTAAAATCGGTGTAGAAAACAATGCATAGAATATTAGATTTATCAAACAATAAAATATAGCTAATAAAACAAAGCAAGACTAAATATCAAAACATTAATTCCAAATAAATCTTAATGGAAAGTAAGAAATGAGATAAACTGAAAAGCAACATAAAATGACAGAATGAAAATAATTTTCCATGATTTAAAAGGTCCTCACTAATTTTTTTGCCCTGCATAAAATGTGCAACATAGTTTCTGTTAGTTGGAGGAGTGATTGGGCATTGAATACTCATACATGCAAACATGACAGTATACAGTATAGTGGATGGTAGAATTAGAAACAAAATATTTGAGGATTTCATCGAATAGATTCCCAAAATGCCTTCATTTCAAGCTGTATATCAGATGTTCAAAAATTTTCTTGATTTTACATGTTGAAATAATCAGCATAGACTATTGGTTAATTATCTAATTTCTGAAAATATTGTGATAATATGGTGGGTTGTAATGTATAATAATTGAAAGAACTTAATTTTCATTTTTCTTAATTCACAGGTTGCATGCAATTTGAACCAAAGGTAAGAAGTTAAAGTTGATTTAGCATTATGTACATTAGGTAATTGTAAAATCTTGGAAATATTTTTAGGTGTGAAAGGTACTTTATGTATAAAGCTAATTGTATGTAATTATTTTAAATAGAAGAAAATGATTTTGTGGTTTTAAAAAAAATCACCAGATACCTTACTATTTGGTTTTCAGATTTTTATGTGCTGATTTGTGTAAAAATTTCTGACTATATTAAGTGAAACATCTTAGAAAAAATTATGCTTTATCGAGTTACCCGTTTCCCACAGGAAGAAAAACACCGGGAGCCACAAAACCTGGGTGGGTGTGGCCAACTCGACGTCACTCACTCCCACCCAGTCACATGACCCCCTAGCCACACCTACCCATTAGGGCAGAGAACCAGGAACCACAAAACCCTTTTCTCTCTCTCTTGCTCTCTCCCACTCTCTCTCTGTATCTATGTATCTCTCTCTCCCCCCCTCTCTCTCCTTCTCTCCCCTCCCTCCTCCTCTCTCCCCCCCTCCCTCTCTCTCTCCCTCATGCTCCTTCCCCCCCGTCTCCTTCTCTCTCTCTCTCTGTCTCTCTATCTCCCCCTCTCTTTGTATCTGTGTATGTGTGTGTTTGTGTGTGTGTCTGTGTCTGTGTCTGTATCTCTCTGTATCTGTATCTTTGTCTGTGTCTCTTCTCACTCTCTCGGAAAGCCCAGCGAGCTCTCCTTGGGGCTCTTCGCTACTCCTTTTCTTTCTTCTTTTTGGAAATCCGGGCTGGCTAAGGAACGAGCACGAACCACAGCGGAGGCTTCCCTTCGGGCGACCCTCCTCCTTTTCCTCTCGCGACCCCCTGTGTGGCAGGGGCAGGAGTGCGCACAAGCGAGGAAACCCTCAAGCGAGCGGCCGCCCACCTCGGCTTTCCTGATCCCCGGGTGGGCGTGTGAAGTTCGGCAGGGCCAGCCCCCTTTTCCCGCTGCCCTGAGCTTCTTAAAGCCGCAGCTGGGCGCTGGGGCCCATCCCCCTTTCCGTCGTCCCCTCCTCCCGGATCCCATTCCCACCCCGCCAGCCCTCATGTTAGCGAGGCCGGCGTTGGTCACGGCCGGGTCGGGCCAGTGTCTCGGGGTGGAGAGCAGGTTGCGTGTCTCCCCAAGCGACCGAGGCACGCCCAGCACCAACAAGGGCCGGAAGAAGCTCCAGCAAGAGTGAGGCGCCAGAGAATCAGTTCCAGCCGCTTCTCCATCCCCGGCTGTTGCCCTTACCTTCTCAGGCCAGGCGAGGAGTGACGGGGAGGGGAGGGGCCAGCCAGTGATGGGACAGGGAGCCGCAGCAGAGGGCCCAAAGAGCCGCAAGTGGCTCCGGAGCCACGGGTTGCCGACACCCATCTTAAGTATATCTTCATAGACAAATATTAAGGGATGTTGAATTTTTATTCTGAAAAAAGTCAAATAACAAGCTTCCATAATTGGTCAAATTCTGAGTACCGGTATGATTTATGTTCTTAAGTCAAGAAATCTACTTTCTTATGTGAAATGTTAATATTAGCTACATAGTTAATAAATATAGTTTAAAATTAGATTGGTACAGTTACCAATCAGGTAGACAAATCCCTGTTCACAATGTAAAAAATAAGTAATTTTATGAATCTTTTTGTTGATCACAAACCTACTTACTACTTACCTTCTTTCAATAATTTCTCCTCATCTTTTGGTTGTCAGGTTTTGTTTTTCCTATTCCTTGAGCTATTTATAATTCTAGGATTTTTTAATTAGTTTTCGACCAGTGTTTTTTTCTGATAGTAACTCCATAAAAATCAACTTGTTTTTCACTTATTTTATTTCACTTAGATCAGTTGTGCTTGACACAAATAAGTTTCTTTAATTAAATATTTCATTTGTATTGTATTCTACGTTTATAGATGTTTTTTATATTGTTTTTGTTAGCTGCGAAGTCATGTCTGACCCATTGCGACCCCATGGACAACATTCCTCCAGGCCTTCCTGTCTTCTACCACCACCCCCCGGAATCCATTTAAGCTCACGCCGACTGCTTCAGTGACTCCATCCAGCCCCCTCATTCTCTGTCATCCCCTTCTTTTGCCCTCAATCGTTCCCAGCATTAGGCTCTTCTCCAGTGACTCCTTCCTTCTCATTAGGTGGCCAAAGTATTTGAGTTTCATCTTCAGGATCTGGCCTTCTAAAGAGCAGTCAGGGTTGATCTCCTCTAGGACTGACCGGTTTGATCGCCTTGCAGTCCAAGGGACTCGCAGGAGTCTTCTTCAGCACCATAGTTCAAAGGCCTCAATTCTTTGGCGCTCAGCCTTTCTTATGGTCCAACTTTCACAGCTATACATGGCAACTGGGAAAATCATAGCCTTGACTATATGCACTTTTGTTGGCAGGGTGATGTCTCTGCTTTTTAGGATGCTGTCTAGATTTGCCATAGCTTTCCTCCCCAGGAGCAAGCATCTTTTAATTTCTTTGCTGTAGTCCCCATCTGCGGTGATCTTGGAGCCCAGGAAAATAAAATCTGTCACTAACTCCATTTCTTCCCCGTCTATTTGCCAGGAATTGAGAGGGCCAGATGCCATGATCTTAGTTTTCTTAATGTTGAGTTTCAAGCCAACTTTTGCACTTTCCTTCTTCACCCGCATCAAGAGGCTCTTTAGTTCCTGTTCACTTTCTGCCATTATAGTGGTATCATCTGCATATCTCAGGTTGTTGATATTTCTACTGGCAATCTTAATTCCAATTTTTGATTCATCTAGCCCCGCCTTTCTCATGATGTGCTCTGCATATAAGTTAAATAGGCAGGGCAACAGTATATAGCCTTACCGAACTCCTTTCCCAATTTTGAACCAATCAGTGGTTCCATGTCCAGTTCTCACTGTTGCTTCTTGACTTGCATATAGGTTTCTCAAAAGGCAAATAAGATGGTCTGGTACTCCCATCTCTATCACTATCAAATTATTTAAGGAGAACTATACTCAGTTATTTCCATGCACAGTATCAAAACCATAGGTCCTAGATCAGATTGGTGTTACATCAAACTCTTGTTCACGTGGCAAATGATAGCATCTTCATTCCAGCTTTGTATCCTGTGCAGCTTCTCTTTTTATAAAATAGATGGGCAGTATGTCTGGCTCAAGGTCAGTGACCACCCCATCGTGGTTATCAGGGACGTTAAGCTCGTTCTTGTATAGTTCTTCTGTGTAATTTTGTCATCTCTTCTTAATCTCTTCTGCCTCTGTTAGGTCCCTGCCATTTTGGTCCTTTATCATGCCCATCTTTGCATGAAATGTTCCCTTCATATCTCCAGTTTTCTTGAAGAGATCTCTGGTCCTCCCTATTCTATTGTTTTCTTCTATTTCATTGCACTGTTCATTTAAGAAGGCATTCTTATCTCTTCTAGCTATTCTCTGGAATTCTGCATTCAATTGGGTGTATCTTTCTCTTTCTCCCTTGCCTTTCGCTTCCTTTCTTTCCTCAGCTATTTTCAAAGCTTCCTCAGACAGCCTTTTTGCTTTCTTGCATTTCTTTTTCTTTGGGATGGTTTTAGTTGCTATTTCTTGTACAATGTTGCAAACCTCCGTCCATAGTTCTTCTGGCACTCTGTCTATCAGATCTAATTCCTTAAATCTATTTGTCACCTCTACTGTATATTCATCAGGGATATGATTTAGTTCATACCTGAGTGGCCTAGTGCTTTTCCCTACTTTTTTCAATTTAAGCCTACATTTTGCAACGAGAAGCTCAAAACAGCAAGAGGGAATCCCATATAATTGTATTTTTGTTGTTGTACAGAATGAAGACTCAACTTGAGCTGATGCAGATGGCATCTGGTCATGAAGATCAGCCAGAATGCAAACAAATACAGCTAAATATCAAATCTATAGTTAAGGATATTTCAGCCTTGACTATCACTGAAGTTAGTTTGGATATTCCAAAAGGTAGGATGATACAGCTATTGAAATGATTCATACTTATTTTAAAAGCTTTTCTTTATATAAATAGGGAACGTTTTCCTTTGTATTTATGTTTCATTTGCTCCACTAATTGTAAACATGGAAGTTATGGCTAAAACTATTTCACTGTATTTAATATAGTCTATATAAACTGTATTTAATATTGTCATCAGTATATAATACAATACACTTTTCTTTTTTACCTTTCATCTTAAAAGCTGACATTCCTTCAGGAAATAGTGAACCTTCTACATCTGCAAGTCCTGAAAACAAATGGGAAGATAAAATCGAACAAGATAAATTCCATGTAAGTTACCGTATGTAGTAGATGGTAATAGATGTTTCAGTTGGTCTATCAAAACATTTTTTAATTTAAATATCTTTTTTTAGCCAGTGCCAGGAAAAGATGTTTTGGAAAATGGTAAGAATATTCCAACTCAGTATATGTCAGTGTCAGCAACTACTAAATTTCAAAACATGAGTCATGAGGTAAGATTACATGTTTAGTCTTAATGCCTTTGTAATTCAAATGTAAGCTGGGTGGCTTGGATACTTGAAGGGCTCCTGTATCTGGCTGGATACTATCCTTTTTAACCCAATTGCAGTGACCTCACAAATAGAGACAGACTTCAATAAAATATTCATATCTTTTCTTGTTTCATCTTGAAGCACATTTGTTTATTTGTGTCAGAAGCATCACGATTAAAATAAGGCATACTATACAATATAACATT
Source organism: Thermophis baileyi (assembly GCA_003457575.1). Lineage (NCBI taxonomy): Eukaryota > Metazoa > Chordata > Lepidosauria > Squamata > Dipsadidae > Thermophis > Thermophis baileyi. Next base: position 1,085,106 of record QLTV01003282.1, on the reverse strand, counting down.
TAAAATATAAAAGATTAAAATATGTACAAATTAAACAAATCTTGCCCAGAAACTAGCAATATTAATTGTGTTCTGTCGTGCTGCCATGAGGTCCTCAAGTGTACACTGATCAGGACAAAAAGGGCAGGTATACATATGTGTTATTCTCTGCATGTCACAGAGTCGCAAAGGTCAGAAGGCACCAGATAGCCCCATTTATTCAGTGGGTCTCTGGATCTTGTTCCCATGCACATTCTATTCAACAATTTCAATACTTCCCAGCTTTCATCAGACCCAGGTGCCAGCTCCTCCATTGGTTCCATCCAGTGTTGGTTTTTTGTTGCTTTCCATAGGTCCATTCCGCTTTCAAATTCTTCAAAGTCTTTTGTTGACCTAAGGAAGTTTTTTCTGGATTTTAATCTCTCATGAGCTGGTTGTAGGACATAGAGAGGGTGTTGTCTAGATATGGAAGATTTAAGCCTCTCTGTATGCTGCTGCTTCTCTGCAAACAGAGGGCGGGTCAGTGCTGGCTAGATCTTATCTAGAGGGTAGTTTTAAGGCATCAGGTAATAATTCTGCTAGCTTCATTCAGAGCAACATCTACTTTCCCAGGGTGTGCTGATTTGTACCAAGTAACAAAGAACCAGAGGTATTGTCTTAAGAAACCTTGGTAGGTAGAGCTCATTAATTTCCTGAGGATGTTGTTTCATCCACTGACCTTCAGTTTAGTATTGGTTCAGTGCTGCTTATATGTTAGGGCCCTATCTAGAGTGACCCCTAAATATATAGGGCTGTAGCAATTCTCCAATAACTTCCCATTCCATATAATATGCAGCTTCCTAGCAGCCTACTTATTTTCAAGATGGAAGGCACATACCTCAGTTTTTGCTGGATTTGGTCTTAACTAGTTATCACAATAGTATTGATCCAGCTCTACCAGGGCTTCAGTTAAACAGTGTTCAATCCCCTCAAATGTTTCTCCCTATACAACCATTGCCTGGTCGTTAGCATATAATTGTTAGTACCTTCAGGGAGTGGCTGATCATTTGTATAAATATTAAAAAGAATTTAAGCCAATACACTACCTTATGGTAAGCTGTTTCTTTGGTTCCTCCATCTACTTTGCCTTCCCCCTGGAACTCCACAAAAAATATACGGTTGTCAAGCAGATTCCTGATGATGTTTATATTTAAAATCTTTAGTCATATCATGAACTTTTTGCTTCAGTCTCCTAAGATTGATGGTATCATATGCAGCTGTGAGATCTATGAATGAAGTTCCTGTTACATTGCCCTTTTGGAATCCATCTTTGATATACTGGGTTAAATTCAGGATCTGCGTGATGCAACTTTTTTCAGGGCGAAATCCAGCCTGCTGTGGTATGAGAAAGTATTCTACAGCTACAATGAGGCGATTTTGTATCATTCTTTCAAAGATTTTGTAGGTATGGCACAAGAGAGAAGTTGGACTGTAGTTATTTGCCTCTTTACCTAGTTTTAAAACTGCTACAACTGTAACCTTTCGCCAGACACTAGGAATCTTACATTGTTCCAAGCATTCAATTAAACATTTTTAGTAGCCACTGTCTTGCTTTCTGCCCCAATTGCTTTATCTGTTCAATAAGGATGTCATCCAAATTAGCAGCTTTCAGTGGCCTACTCTTCCTTATAGCTTCTCTCAGTTCTTCCATAATAAAGGGGGACGATAAGTTAGTCATTTCATCTTCTTCATTTCTATTGATCTTAATTTTCTGTTTTGGTGGCCTGGGTTGCCATTCTTAAGAAGCCAATTGCCTATTTGGTCTGCAGTCATGTTGGCATAATCTCTAGAGCAAGTTGGATCATTATTCAGGTGGCTCAACAATCTCCAAACTTTATGGCTACATGTGTATGTCCAGTTCCTTTATTGTTTTAATCCAGCTTTAGCTATAGAAGTAATTAACTGTTGGCCTGCATTCACTGTGTCCTCTGCCATAGAATCAACTTCAAAAAGAGTGAGATACTTCTGCAGTTTTTCCTTTGTTTCCGCTGTAAGGCCTTGGATATAGTTGGTTTTACAACCTGTAAGACTGATAGCAGGGAACATTTTTAATGACCTCCACAAAATTGTTTAATAGCAATAGCATTTAGACTTATATACCACTTCACAGTGCTTTACATCCCTCTCTTAAGTGGTTAAAGAGTCAGCATATTGCCCCCAACAATCTGGGTCCTCATTTTACCAACTTTGGAAGGATGGAAGGCTGCCTCAACCTTGAGCTGGTGAGACTTGAACTGCTGGCAGTCGGCTGTCAGCATAATTAGCCTGCAATACTACATTCTAACCACTGCACCACCATGGCTCTTTAGTTTGGTTCAAGTATTAATTGAGTAACAGCACTGTCCAACAGTCTTTGAAATTTAGGCCAGTCGGCTTTTTTAAAGTTAAAATTATACCTACATCTAAAGGGGATACTGTGAAGTTGAACTACAGCGGTAAACTGACACATAATTGGCCAGTGCTGAGGATTTGGAATAGGTGGGCAAACTACTTTAACACATTGCTGGATTATACAATCACTCACAAATTTCAAATGTGGGTTATATTTTCTGTGCCACTGTTAAATGAAGCTGGTAATTTGTTGTCATGTAAAAGAGTCAGGTTATTCAAATCCACCCAGTGTATTACAGCCTCCCCATTTCTGTTGTCTTTTATATGAAGTACGTATATTGTCCATATTACTTGGATCACATTTTGAAAAAAAGAAAAATTATGATTCACCCTATAATAATAATATAATCTTATTCTTTGCTCACTGTGCTATTTCTGGGTATTTATTTAGTAATATCTAACTAAATTTAAGTACCGTAACATGTAACTTACTTAGTAATATAAAGAATCCTTCAAGTCAGTTTTGACTCCTGTTGACTATGTGGGTACTCCATGTAGTTTTGGGGGGGCAATAACACAAAATTGGTTTGGCATTGTTACCTTCCAGAATATTTTTTTCAACTTAGGGTATAACCTACAGTAGAGATTTGGGATTTCATGGTTTATTAACAATGTTCAGCATTGTTCAGCTTTTTTAAGATCACCCAAAGTTGGTTCAGTCAGGTCACTGCTACATTTTAGATAAATCTGAAATGCTGGTAGAAAATAATTATAAAACCAGTTAATCATTTTGGGAAATTTGCAATAAGTATGGTATCCTCTTCTATTTTAGGAGCTGCGTTATATACATTACATGAAACGTGAAGTACATTCAGATGAATTACATGCAGAGAATTTACATGAAAGAAATACATTGCCAAAATTTTGGTTTTCAAAAAAGGTAATTTCAGGAAATGGCTTGTTTTGCCTAGATGTTGAAACACATAATCGGAAGAAACAAAAGTCGCAAATATTACGACAACAAAATGCCAATAAATGTAGTTTATCTAATTCCCTTGGTTTTGCATTCAAAACACAAACCCCAAACTTCAATTTTTGTGGCTCAAATAGTAGTTTGAATGTATTAGACCCAAAAGGCACTCAAAATGACACCAAGAAAACTAACCTGTTGGAAAATACCAATAGATGTCTTAAGACAGAAAAACCTTTGCCAACTCCTGTAGAAATGTATCCTTCTAAAACCCTGTTCTCATTTACTGCATGCCCAAATGTATCTCAGACAGCTATACAACAAAAAAAGACTTTAAAACCAGTCTCAACAGAAGTTATGGAGCATTTTTCAAATTTTGGTGCCATCTTGAAAGTGTCATCTACTTCATCTTTCCAAAAACAAAAGTCCACTTCCTTTCTGGAAAATCCTAAAAGCAAAGTTTGCAACCTGAGAAATATAAATGGGAAAATCTCTTCATCCTTCTCTACAAAAATTGCTGCTACTACTACTATTAGTACTAACACAGCCATCAGTTTTAATCCAAATATTGTTGTTACTGGAAAACATTTTTCCTCAGATTTATCTTCTGAAAGTAATTGTTTTGAGACATCTAAACAGAACATTTCAAAGCAGTCACCAATACCTAGAAGTTTCTTTTCAAATAATTGTACTTGGACAGGAAATACTCCATATATATATTGTGTCAAAGAAGCTTCCAGAAATAATTATGAGACTTTGATTTCTCCAGCAGTGTCTTTCAATAAAACTCAATATGCTTATAATAAATCAGACGTTAACTCAAAAGCTAAAACTGCATTTGAAAAAAAACCTGTTTCATCCAGAAAAAATGGACCTGTGTATCAAAAACAAAAAGCAGTATGTCATTCGTCATTATTCTGCATGGGCACATGTCTAAAATCTCAAAATGATAATATTCTTGTTTCTCAGCAAAATTTAGTCTGTGATTCATATGCAAGCAGCACTTCAGTTTCCAGTGATCATAATGAAAATATTATTTTAGAAAGTCATACATTAGCTGTCCAAGAATATAGATCTCCTTCAATACTTAATGAAACAAATTGCACAGCAAATTCAGATCCTGATGTTGAAGATGTAAATCAAGCGTCCACTGCTAGTGACCAAAGCACTCTATCAGAATATTTTTCTGTTTCTGAAGATATAACGACCCAGCTGGAAACTGAGCATGTGTAAACAGAATGAAGCAGTTTACAAAGTATAAAAATACAGTTATTAATTTTCCTTCAGAGGAACATGATCAAATTAAATTTCTTTCCTGATGTTTTTCTTTTTCTTGTGAGTTGGCTTTACTCAGTCATTTTTTTGTTTTTAGAACTTGTGGCGTAATGTTACTTTCCTTGTGATTAAAGTCCAAGGTAAAATCAACATTAAACCTCATGTCTATTTCCAGTACAGGAAATCATGTTTCATAGTAATGGATTGAACATTCAAAGCCACTTACAATAGCATTTACATTTGTTTCCCATTCCAAGGTTTAGAAAGCCTATACGTCAATGTAAAACAATATAACACTTTAATTTTTATTTTGTATCTGTTTCTACCATAGAAAGATCTTCCTTTAATAATTATTTAATAATTCTCTATTTAATAATTATGTATTTAGATTTTTGATTTATCTGCAAATACAGCTTCCTAATACAATATGGGAACTTTTGTTAATAGAATTCTGCTAAAACATATTGGAATTAATGATTATCTACTTTGGACAGCTGCAGAAATAATATACCCAGAACATGAGATATAGTTCAATTAATTTAGAAGATAAGGTACTAAAATAAATTGCTTTATATACAGTATCCCATAATGTATTCCCTATGTCATGTTGACCACATTAATATCATATGGAAAAAGTACTTAATTTTACAAAATAAATTCTAAAACTTGAATATCACTAGTATATTCTATAATTTTTTAAAAATGCATGTCTTTCAGGAACAACTGTACCCTTTTATCAAGGCATTAATTGTAAACAATAAGATTACAAATTCTGTTTTCTCACTCCGTGTTTTTGTATCATTGGTACTGATCCCCCAAATTGGTTACAGGGCAATATTCTGGAATTTTCTTTTCAATCAGCTAATTTTGTTACAATTACCTACATTGCAGTTTTTAAAACATCCCAAACATACGAACCATTCCTCATTTTGAGGCCCTTGGTTATTTTGATTCTGTTACGTGTGATCTTTTATGTATTAATTTGCACTGAAGATAGTTAAGAATTGCTTCCAAATAAACCTGCATTAAGTCTGCATTGCTAAGAGACATAGCTGGTGTTCCACTTGTCTCTCTTGCGTATTCATTCTAGCTCAGAGGCCGTTCCTTGAAAATTACACTGCTTAATCATATTTATTGAATACCTTACCTGCCCTTTCCCTCAAACTGCATCCTTAGAAGTCATATACTGGAGTAATTGGCGTGTCATAAGAAACAGTTAGTAGGTAGTAATAATGGGTAGAGCAGGATGATGCTTAATAAAGCTGACATCCTTATGTGCCCATAATTTTGTTTGTTGCTTGCTATAGCACCAAACTGACATTGGTTGATCTTTTAAAAAAGTAACGTAGTTTGGATCTGTTTGGTATTAAGATGGAAGACAGCCAAAATATTCCAGAGCTGTATACTGGGAAGGAAAAGCATACTTATTTTCATATAAGTGCTAAGAGAGAAGGAAAAATGTATATGTCCATGTACTCACACGGAGTCAAACTTGACTTGAAGGACTAAAAATCCTTCTGAGACTGCATTTTTTCTTTGATGTGTTACAATGATTAAGCAAGTATTTTAAGAAATAATGTTCTAGCCTGTTATGCAATTGAACCCAGTATTTTCCACAGTAATGTTTTTTCAGATATTTTTGCGCTGTATAGTATTTAGTAAATTTAGTATTCCACATTGTTCTCTAAAATTGAAAATCAAAAACATATTTTTAAAACTCAGTTGATTCCACAGGATTTAGAAATCCAATGTACTATGGTAACTTTAAAACTAGAAAGAGCCAAAAATGGGAAGAGGGGACAAAATAGATTATCCAAAAATCAATTACTAAGCTTATTCCTTCCTATAGATTCATTGAAGTACAGTGCAACACGATTTTGTACTTGGAAAAGAAGCAGTTGGACAAAAGACAGAAGCATTTTTATTTTCAAAGCATTTCACAGTTGACATCCAGAAGAACAAAGTAAGCAGAATGCAAAAGCAACAGAAATGGGTGGGTGTGTAAAAGAGGGAACTTTGCTGTTCCTCCTCAGACAAGAAGGTGGGCAGCACCTAACTGAATGAATAATAAAATGTACAGATACGGTTGGCTAGATCTTATATTCCTTTCTGTCACAATACTCTTATACAATGATGTACAGTTTATTTTTACGCTACCTTTTAGTTACTTCAACAATTAATTAGGTTTACAAAAACAACAGTTACAATTAAAAATCAGTAAATAAGCACTGGTAGTTGATCAAAAACTCACATTTACTACACTCTTCCAAGCAAAAATTTTAGACATCCTGATCCCAATGCCCAAAAAACAACCCAAGTTTTTAAGTGCCTTTCTAAAAAGCCAAAAGGTTTGGGGCAACCATTCATTGAGGGGAGGGAGATCATTCCAAAGGGCAGGCACCACAACTAAAGGTACACCTCGTAGGTCTCTTCAGATTGTTTCATTTCCTTGTAGGGCATGTGGGCAGGCAGATACCACTGAAGAAAGGCAATCCTGTTAATAGCCTATCCATGTTAGACCTTTACAGGTGATAACATCCTGAATTGTATCTGGAAGCGTGTAAGAAGCCAGTGCAGCTGGTTAGTGGGGTTTATATGGGTGTACTGAAGTATGCTAAACCTATCCATGCCACTGCATCATGGACCATTTGAGGCTTCAAGGTGGTCTTCAAGAGTAACCTCATATAAAGTATATTTCTGTAGTGTAACTGAGAGGTAATAAGACGTGTGACAGCAAGCTGGGATTCCTGGTCTAAGAATGGACATAATTGGGCAAGATGAAATTGGGCAAAGATCTGGTTGTAGGTGCCTTCTGCTCTTTGAAAAGAAACAATCCAGGAGAAGACACCAAATTGCACACTGGATTTGAGCAGGATAATGTAACACCATTCATATCCAAAAATAATCACCAGTCCCTGTGTCTTGGTATACTGATATACACGTGAAATAATTTTTACCTGCTATGGGTGATGTCCACTGATAATCCCAATTGAAAACAACCGTGCTTTATTTTTAAAGTTCTTTCATCTTTATTCATCAGTATAAAACCCATCAATTTATGCCTCAAAGGCAAACAAATGCCTTTATACATTATAGTTTCATTTGAAATCTATAAATGAATAAATTACATTTGGCTTACCCCTTATGAGACTGACAGAATACCCTGTAATTATTTGTTGCCTTGTCATTCCTGATAAGAATTCAGATGACGTTATAAGGCACCACTGTAGTATGCTGCTTTTAAATTCCTGAACACATATTACACTATGTCAAAAACAATTTCTATATAACCTTTTTATTTATTTTTTTGCAAGTATATAGTCCAAAGTCTGTCCCTTTTCTAATTGTGGAGATGGGAATGTAGAAAAGATTTTGTATCCAAAATACATTTTCAAATCAACTATAAAGTACTTGAAAGAAAGATAGATTAAAAACATTTAAGTGGTCTTTATGGTGTATACAAGGAAACCTATTAATGTTTCTGAGGTACAAGAATTTAGCAAGGAAAGAAAGAATAGAATAGACTTTTACCTGCCTATAGAAAACATTTGAAAGCTGTTTTCACCGTAATAGGATGAAGACACTGAAGGATAATAGTTGTTACGGTAGTAGTTCACTGTTTTCTTAATTAAACAACTGTATACAAATATCCTCCATTTAGATTTGCAGAAATATATTTGTTTACCTTTCTATTGTGCACAACATGTGTCAATTTTATTGAATCATACAGCTGGATCAGGATACCTAAACTTTTGCATGCCTACAGTATATCAGTTATGCCTACAGTATATTGTTTTAAAATGATTAGCATATTGGAATTTACCAGATTGTTTCGAACTAGATAAATCTAAATGTGGATCCACTAATATTTGTTAACACTATTTTAAAGTAAAAGACCAAAGAGACAAAGTGCTATTTTAAATCCAGTGACCTATTATTTTTCATACCTGATTGCAAAGTCTCTCAGCAGTGTAAAAATTTCTTTTTCATATTTTGTTTAAATATCCTCACAATGTTAAATTCTCATGTACTTTTTAAGTCAGCAATTACATTCATTATAGAATTAGGAAATGGAAAACTTCTGAAGGCAAAGAAATGGCATCATCATGAGCACTAATGAATTGACTGGCATACACATGGGCCAGTGGTGAAATCTAAAAATTTCCCCTACATCTTCCCATGGAAAGACCATTTCCCTATTAGATCATGCTGATTTGTCTTCAGCCTAGCCTACCACACATTGGTCCTGAGATGGAGGCTTCTTTGTGAAGACCTATCCTCAAGAATAAGAGAGGTCTCTCAGTGTAATGTGGATGACGCCTAAGAGGATTTTGATTTGATCCATGAGGCGTTTTGATGTTCTGAAGCATTCAAAGACCCCTAAACTGATTTGTTGTGCTCAAACTGAAATTGTGGGTGAACCATCACTGGAGGTTTTAAAGAAGAGATTGGACAGCCATTTTTCTGACATGGTATAGGGTTCCCTCCAAAGTCCCTTCTAAGTGCTATTCTGTTATTCTGACACCTTTCCCAGGCCCTCCACTCAGATCTAAAATGTGGCTGTGATAGTTGACCAGAGCTCCTCTGTTTTTTATGTGCAACAGTTTAGGATCAGAGCTGTTAGTTGCTTTTCTATTAATACAGTAATGGCGAACCTTTTTTTGTTCGCATGCCAAAAGTGTGCGCGTGCATGCTAGCACGTGCGAATGTGCCCACACCCATTCCCTCCCCCCCCGAAAAACGGACTTCCGGTTTGCCCGTTGGGCCATTTTTTGCACTCCGGAGGCTTCAGGGAAGCCTCCTGAAGCATCCGGAGGGCGAAAACGGCCTTCCCCAAGGCCGAAAATCAGCTGGCCAGCGCGCACATGAATTCTGGAGCTGACATAGGGCAACGCCTCGCGTGCCCTCCGATATGGCTCCACGTGCCACCTGTGGCACGTGTGCCATAGGTTCGCCATCACTGTATTAATACATAATCCTTAAAAGGGCTCTCCTGTAGGGACCCTGCATGGTCTAATTCAGAGGTCCCCAACCTTTCTGGCAGCAGGGACTGGTTTCATGGAAGACAATTTTACATGGACCTGTGTGTGTGAGAGAGAGAGGGAGGAAGGGCAGGAGGACGGGGAAGACAAGTATACAGTTTGGGAAAGAGGCACAGACAGAAGTGGTAAATTAAATAGTGGGTGGGCCATGCATGGAGTAAAATAAGTTTGGCATTGTTACTTAAGGCCTGCCACCAGATGATTTTGCTCCAGTTCAGATGAAAATCAGAATAAACACACAGGGAAGACTTCACTAGAAAGGGCTTTCTTTTGCTCCAGGAGAAAATCAGAATAAAGAACTGGAAAAGCCTTCACAGGAAGAGCTTGCAACATTTTAAGGAGGTGATAATTGCTCTTGGCTGAACGCCCAGACATCTCATTAAAGCTAGTATTCCTTTCCCTGCTTGGGGGGGGGGAGGAGGGAAAAAGCGGCAAAAAGTGTCAGTTTATCATTCATTTGCTGTTTCTTAGCTCAGCTGAGGCTCCGCTCTGCCATGCGAATTATCTGAGCTAATAAACAACAGAATATAGGAGATGTGAGAGGAGGGGGAGGGCAGGTGGGCGGGGCCAATCAAAATTTTCCCTACCAGTTCTCGGAACCAATCAAAATTTTCCCTACCTGGATGCCAGAACCGGTAGCATTTCACCCCTGCATGGGGCTTACATGTTATTATAATTAGTCATAATCAAAAAGAAAACTCTATCATATACTGAAATGATGAAAAATTAGGGTTATGCCACATTCTTAGCTCCAAAAATAATAGTAATCTCACTATATCTCTGTCTGTCCATCCATCTCCAGATTAAAATCTTACTACTCTTTTTCCTAATGTTTTGAATGTCCCAAAGGTGCTTTTTCAGGAGGCAACTGGACTTTCTTGTTTTTTGTTTGAAGACGTTTTGTTTCTCATCCAAGAAGCTCTGACTGGATGGTGGGGAATGGAAGGAATTATATTCCTTGCAGGCAGTTGGTCATCTGTATCCTTTTAGAGGGTCTTTGAAGCACTTGGAGGTTTATCTGTGTCCTCAGGATCACCTGAGTAGTGCTAATGGTTCCTGTAGCCTGCAATTTTTTTCTGGAAATCCGTTCATATTCCCACACCAGGGTGTTCATCCCAAATTGCATAGCTAAAAGCAGTGGTGGAATTCAAATAATTTAACAACCGGTTCTCTGCCCTGATGACCATTTTGCAGGTGTGTGTGTGTGTGTGTTTGTGTTCCCCTACCCTGCAGAACACACATTGCAAATCCAGGAGCTCGGGAAAAGTTCCCAGAGAAGATGCAGCGCGGCAGACCCACATGGGGGTTCTGGGAGGCCCTGCATGGATGCCCCCCAAGCGCCCCGCTCACCCAGCATGCCCAGGTCCTCCTCGCTCAGCCTCATCTTGACCCTCTGGCTGATGCCCACCACTGGCTGCACCACGCCGGTACAGGCAGCTGACTGGTGTGGACCTCAGCTCCTGTCCTCCACAACTGGCCAGGGTCGGCCCATCTGGAAGGGTGCCACAGGCGGGGCATTGGGGAGATGCTCCGGAGAACACGTGCTTGACCACCCAGTATGTGGTGTGCATCTTCTGCAAGTACCTGAGTGAGAAAGCCCAAAGCCCCGACCTCGAGACCATGGACAAGGGGGCGCTGTGCCACGTGTTACACTCTTTCTACACCAAGGCGCACTCCAAGAGCGGGCAGCACTACTCCAAGTCGTCGCTCATCAGCATCCGCAGCTCGCTCAACTGCTACCTCAACGAACCTGCTTATTGCCACACCCTCGACCTCACCAAGGACCCAGAGCTGCGTGCCGCTACCCTGACTCTGGCCACCGTCATCCAGAAGCTGGAGGAGGAGGGCGCCGGGTCGGTGGTGCAAAAGCAAGCCATTACACGCGCTGACCTTCAGAAGCTCTACACCTGCAAAGTGTTCAGCATGCAAGCCCCTTCGGGCTCCTGAACAATGTTTGGTTTGAGACGTGCATGTACTTCTGCACACGGGGCCGTGAGAACCAGCGTGAGCTGGAGGAGGACTCCTTCGGATTGGCTATGGACAAGGACAGACGCAAGTTTGTCTACTTTAAGGTCCTGGGACCATATCATAAGTCACACTCATCATCTTGGAGCAAAAAAGCACGACGAGAGCAGCGACGAGGAGAATTTGCTGCACATGTACGAAACCGGCATGGAGTTCTGCCCTTACGCCAGTTTTGTGAAATACTTGGGGAAGCGTAACCCGCTCTGCAAGGCCTTTTTTCAGCGCCCACGGGACCACTGCAGTGAGGATGACGTCACTTGGTATGAGAACAAGGCCATGGCAAGAATCTTCTGGGCACCTGCATGGAGATGCTCTCTAAGGTGGTCAAGCTTTCCAAGACTTATGCTAACCACTGCATTGGCGCAGTCTGCATTGTTCAACTTCCTTCCAGGCGGTAAAAAAAACCATCCCCAAACACCAAATAGGAGACAAAGGAAGCATACCCAGAGTCAGCCATAAAGATCTCAAGTGTCTATATACAAATGCACAAAGTCTGGGGAACAAACGGTGAACTTGAACTATTAATACACGAAGGTAGATACGACATAGTTGGAATAACAGAAACTTGGTGGGACGAAACCCACGACTGGAACATACTGATAGAAGGATACAAACTCTTCAAAAAAAAAAACAGACCCCATAAAAGAGGAGGTGGAGTTGCACTGTATGTAAAGGACCACTATATTGCTACAGAGTTGCATGAAACCAAAGATGAAAACCTCCTAGAATGCATATGGGTCAACATAAAAGAAAAAAAAAAGAACGACATGGCCATAG
>QLTV01003282.1:1056618-1071257 GCA_003457575.1 Thermophis baileyi | reverse complement strand
ATGGGAAAAAACAAAACGAAACACCTTTGAGACAACCATGACCTGGATGACTGAGAATCTCTACAGACACAAAACGAACTATTGTAAATCAAGGGCTTCCTATTTAGGGTCTCCTCCTTGCACTAGGAGATCTCCAAGGTCCCTTCCAAATATTTCTGCTGTTCTGTTCCAATCAGCCTAACATCAATACCCGTGAAAATACTGGAAAAGATAATTAAAAAACAGATCTGCCAACACCTAGAAACGAGGAAACTAATAACCAGCAGCCAACACGGGTTTGTTAAGAACAAATCATGCCAAACCAATCTTATTTCATTCTTCAACACAGTGACCAAATTAGTAGACCAGAGAAATACTGTGGACATAATATACTTAGACTTCAGCAAGGCATTCGACAAAGTAGACCACAACCTACTTCTTTGTAAGCTAGAAAAAAGTGGGATAGATAGCTTTACCACCAGATGGATTCACAACTGGCTGACAAACCGTACTCAACGAGTAGTCCTTAATGGGGCTAAGTCTACATGGAGAGAAGTAAGCAGTGGGGTACCACAAGGTTCCGTCTTAGGCCCAGTACCAGTGGTGAAATGTAAAAATTTTCCCTACCGGTTTTGTGGGTGTGGCTTGGTGGACGTGGCTTGTGGGGGTCATGTGACCTGGTGGGCATGGCCAACTTGACATCACTCACATCACTCACTGTTAGAGCCAGGAGCTGCACATTTTGAAGCACATTCTGCCATTCTGAAGCACTCAACACTTTGAGTTTCCCTCTGCCATCTGGTTTGACTGCCCAAGCGAACCTTGGAGCCTTCTCTTGCCGCGCTCTCCATCCCGGAGGGCTGTGCACCCCCAATGCAAATCCTCCATACAAACCGCCCACCCCGTTAATGCAAAGGCAGAGCCCCCCCCCCGCAGGGTGATCCAAAGGGGAGGGGGATGTTGTAGAAAAGGCAGCCTTCCACCCGTACCTCCTGTGCTGGCTCAAAACACTAGACAGCGTCGCAACGATTTTTCATTTAAAAGGAAAAAGGGGGGGAAGCTGTACTTTGGCCGGTAGACCCCCCGCCGCAGTCGTCCTCCTGCAGAAAACGGCCGTTCCCTGAGCTAAGAAAGCAAGAAGCTGTGGCTTGGCTCACCCAATTCCTAGGACTACCCCGAATGGTCCCAATTCGGCGCGGAGAGGGCGGCTCCCCCTCGCAATCCCCCTTTCCCTCAGCGCTTTGACTTCCCATGGCCCGCCAGACTGAACGCCAGATCGGACCACTATAAGGCCACTTCCCCGCTTCTCAGCTGCAGCTGCTGTGCCGGTGACCACAGGACCCTCCACCTCCTCCTCTTTCCCCAATTTCTCCCTCAGCTTTCTTCCTTCTCCTGCCGTGAAATGAAAGCGAACAGCGGCGGGGTTGCTTCGGGCAGGCGGACGTCTGCAGCCAGGTGGGTAGGGAGGGTGGCGAGAGTGGCGGTGGCAGCCACTTCCATGCACAGCGCACGGAGGTGGCGAAGGCAGGCAAGGCAGCCCCGGCACGCCTGTTGCTGGGTAGGCGCGGCGATTGCTCGCCCAGGGAGGCCTCAGCGGTGGCTGCATCGGCCACTTTGCCTGCGCCATGTCCCGCTCCGGTCCGCTGCGCGACTACAAGTGGGGCGACCTGGCGAAGATGAAGGGCTACCTGCACTGACCCACCCAGGTAAGCACTGCTGCCCAGGCCGAAGGGAAAGCTCCGTGGTGGCACGGCCAGGCCTGCCCTGGCCCTCTCCCCATGAAGGGGGCTGCTGCCCCACCGGCCGCCGGCAGCTTCCACCCTTCTCGCTCCACTTCTTCGCCGGCGGGAAGCACAGCCGCGGCTGAGCCTCCTTCTCCCGGAGTGCCAGACTCTGCAAGCCGAGTTCCCAGAGTGGCGCCAGCAGTCAAAGAGAGCAGGCAGGTGGCCGGGTGGGAAGCCAGTGGGCTGCTTCAGAGCCCCAAGCCTCGTGGAGCCGGCATGGGAGACACGCTGCCCCGACATGCTTTCCTGCCTTCCACGTGGCCTTCCACTTGCCTGCCTTTGCAAGCTGGCCATGGGGACACCGGGAAGGCCGCGTGGAAGGCAGGAAAGCATGTCGGGGCTGCGGGCCACGGGGAATGGAGTAGGGAAGACAGGCTGGGACAGTGGGGGGGGGCAGGGGCCGCGACTTCCTAGGCTTACCTAGCAGGCAGATGAGGGGCGCAGCGCTTCAGGCAGGCAAGCTGCAGAGCAGTGGCTTTGCAGGGCAGGGCGAGCAAGCGGCGAGTGGCAGACCGGTTCGGGAGCGTGGCCAGCCAGCCATCGCTAGCGGCTCGGTGAACCACCGGCGGCCACTACTACTGGTATGCCCGATCTGGTCCAAACCGGAAGCATTTCACCCCTGCCCAGTACTCTTCAATATCTTCATAAATGACTTAGATGAGGGAATAGAAAGGGAACTTACCAAATTTGCAGATGATACTAAGCTGGCAGGAATAGCTAACACCATAGAAGATAGGCTCAAGATCCAGATGGATCTTGACAGACTTGAACACTGGGCCCTATCTAACAAAATGAAATTCAATGTAGAGAAAAGTAAAGTCCTACACTTAGGTAAGAAAAACCAAAAGTACACATATAAACTGGGTGAAACCAGGCTTAATAGCAGTGACTGTGAGAGGGATCTTGGAGTCTTAGTGGACAACCAGCTAAATATGAGCCAGCAGTATGCAGCGGCAGCCAGAAAAGCCAATGCAATCCTAAGTTGCATTAACAGAGGGATACAATCAAGATCAAGTGAGGGGCATAAACAGTGGTAAAATCCAATTTTTTTACTATCGGTTCTGTGGGCGTGGCTTGGTGGGCATGGTGTGGTTTGGTGGGTGTGGCTTGCTCGGCATGGCAGGGGAAGGATACTGCAAAATCTCCATTCCCACCCCACTCCAGGGGAAGGATACTGCAAAATCTCCATTCCCACCCCATTCTGGGGCCAGCCAGAGGTGGTATTTGCCGGTTCTCCAAACTACTCAAAATTTCCACTACCGGTTCTCCGAACTACTCAAAATTTCCGCTACTGGTTCTCCAGAACCTGTCAGAACCTGCTGGATTTTACCCCTGGGGTCAAGCTATTTTCCAAAGCACCTGAAGGCCAGACAAGGAATAATGGATGGAAACTGATCAAGGAGAGATTCAACCTAGAAATAAGGAGGAACTTTCTGACAGTGAGAACAATCAACCAATGGAACAGCTTGCCTTCGGAAGTTGTGGGAGCTTCATCACTTGAGACTTTCAAGAAGAGATTGGACTGCCATTTGTCAGAAATGGTGTAGGGTCTCCTGCTTGAGCGAGGGGTTGGACTAGATGACCTACAAGGTCCCTTCCAACTCTGTTAATCTGTTAATGCAACATACCTACTGGCTGCGTGGAGTCCCGAGACAAATCATTTCAGATCGGTGGGGTACAATTCACAGCAAAAGTCTGGCAGGAGTTTTTGAAGTTGATAGGTTCCTCCCAGGGGCTTTGTTCAGGGTTCCATCCGAGCATTAATGGGTGGCAGAACAGGCCAATGCGATGGTGGAGCAATATTTATATTGTATGTAAACTATCAGCAAACGAACTGGGTGGAACTTTTGCCATATGCAGAGGTGGCCTACAACAACTCAGTTCATAGCAGCACTGGATTTACCCCATTCAAAGTGACTACAGGGATGGAGTACCCATGCCTGAATTCCCAAGCAACCCCCCCCTCCTCAGTAACACTGACAGAGTTGATGGACACCCTAAGAGAAGCCTGGGGAACTGTGCTGAAAGCTTTAGGGAAAGCAGGGGAGTCGCAAAAGAAACAGGCAGATCCGAAGAGGGCTCCACAAAAGGAGTTTAGGATTGGGGATAAAGTATATTTATCCACAAAGAACCTGAGACTAAGGCAACCCTGAAGGAAACTGGGCCCTAAGTACATAGGATTTTTCACAGTGGTGCGCATCATAAACCCAGTCACAATGGAGGTAAAATTGCCAAAGATGCTTGGGAAAGTCTGCCTGGTGTTCCACTGTACTTTGGAGCCCACAGCTCCAATTTAAGACAAGCAGAAAGCAAGCCCCCATTCCTGTGAAAGGGGAGGAACACTAGAACTCCAGAATGAAGAACTACCATGTTTCTCCAAAAATGAGACCCGGTCTTATTTTCTTTTGGGCCTCAAAATAAGCACCTGGTCTTATTTTGGGGGGATGTCTTAACCGCTTACCTTAGGACCACCGCAGCCAGGCTTCCTACGCCCTGACACCTGTTACGCCGCTGCTTGACTTCTGTAGCCACTTGCGGGCAGACGCTGTGTGGCTCGTCATGCCAGTGCCCTCACACACAGCAGGAGGCTGCGTGGCACATTGCACCATTGTGCATGTGAGCAGCGGCACTGCTGCGATGTGCCACATGGTGTCTTGCCATGATCAGCGGCACCAGTGCAACGTGCTATGTGGGGTCCTGCTATGAGTGGCAGCACTGGCGCAATGAGCCTTGCAGCATCTTGCCATGAGCAGTGGCACCAGTGTACTGCGCCATGTGGCCTCCTGCCGTGAGCAGCGGTACCGGCGCGACGAACCATACAGCCTGCCATGAGCAGCAGCACCAGTGCGATGCGCCATGTGGCGTCCATCCACAAGAGACCGCAGAAGAAGTCAGGCAGCGGCGCAACAGGTGTCAGGATGTGGGAGGCCTGGCTGCGGCAGTCCTAAGGTAAGCAGGTGCAGGGCACATGGGGCAAGTCCACCCCCCCCCACCCCTACCCTAGTTTGGTTTTTATGCATGCACCTCACCCCACCTCGTACAACCAGATGGTGGGTGGAGCTTAACTAGGGCTTATTTTGGGGGTAGGGTTTATATTTAGTGCAGGCATGAAAATCAGGCTAGGGCTTGTTTTTTGGGTAGGTTGTATTTTCGGGGAAACATGGTATGAAAAAGGGAATATCTTTCAGAATGTAGCCTTTTTTTAACTGGTTGTTTATATTGCTTTTCAACAGCTATCTACCAGCATACATTATAAAATTTGTTGTCCCTAATGCCAATCCCTGTAATACAGCAATTCCATACCATAGCATTGCCCATCCTATGGGGGAAAGAAAAATGGTGGAAGAGGAAAATGTGTTCCTTGGATAGTATATGAACAAGAAAATAATTTGTTTTGCCAGGAAGCCAGGAAAAGTAATAGAGTGAGAATTTGTAGAGGAGGACAAAGTCAGTCCCTAAAAAAAAAGCAAACTACATTGTGGCTGATTAGCGTAAAACCAGACTATTTCTAACTTCACTGGCCAGATTAAACATAACCAGTTTAAAAAAAGTAAAAGGAATCTATTTTTGATAATGTCTTGAGTCACATCATACACTAAGACAAAAAACAAACCAATTGTAGCTAAGCATGCTATAAACCCAAAGGTTATTTAATGGTTACTTGTCTCATAAGAACTCCTGTAACTGAATTGATGGAACAAGCTTACTGTGGTAAGTATGCAGGCAACACAGATGTAATATAGTTTATTAAATAACATACTAGGAAGCCTGGAATACTCCTGCCATCACCTTCTGGAGCACCTGTCTCTTGGCCAATCAAAGGGGACGATGAAGAAAAAAAGATTGAAGACTTTCCAGCTCTGGAAATTCTGCTCCCAAAATAGTCTCAAGCTAAGTGCCTCTTTGCTTCACACACACTCTCCTGTTCACTTCCCTGGGTTGTGCCAATTTCCCTTTCTTCATTTGATTTAACAGTCCATTAAATATTACACACTTTTGGGAAATCCCTATTGCACTTGCTCTTTTGTTTTATCTTGGATTGAAACTTCCTTTTGTTTAGCAGCAATGTTTCTGTCATCAAGGTACAACTAATGAATGGCTTTTATTCCTTCAAAGTACAGGTAGTCCTCGACTTACAACAATTCATTTAGTGACCGTTCAAAGTTACAATGGCTCTGAAAAAAGTGACTTATGACCATTTTTCACATGATCATTGCATCATCTCCATGGTCATGTGATCAAAATTCAGACGCTTGGCAATTGATTCATATTTAGGATGATTGCAGTGCCCCGGGGCCATGTGACCACCTTTTGTAACTCTGACAAGCAAAGTTAATGGGGAAGCCAGATTCACCTAACAACCATGTTACTAACTTGACAACAGCAATGGTTCACTTAAGAACTGGTCGTAAAAAGGGACAAAATTCATTTAACAAATGTCTCACATAACAATAGAAATTTTGGGCTCAATTGTGGTCGTAAGTCGAGGACTACCTGTATATACCTTGAAATAGTTTGTTGGTCCTTTGATGAAAACTCATGATTTAATGAAGTAGGAAAAAATATAACTTTTATCATTGTCAGCACATTTAATGGCATTAGATTCATTGAACTATATTTTAAAAAATAACTAGATTGTACACACAAACTTTATTTTTAGATTTCGACAAGATGCAAAGGAATAGGAGTAAAAGACAATAGTTTGAAAAAGATATATACACTGTTGATTGTGTTAATATATTAAGATTGCTCTCAGACCCATCCTTAACTGATTTCCGAATGCAAACAATACATAGATATCAAAATCTTTATTACAA
Organism: Thermophis baileyi; assembly: GCA_003457575.1. Taxonomy (NCBI): domain Eukaryota; kingdom Metazoa; phylum Chordata; class Lepidosauria; order Squamata; family Dipsadidae; genus Thermophis; species Thermophis baileyi. Next base: position 1,064,677 of record QLTV01003282.1, on the reverse strand, counting down.
AATTACCCAGCAATATTTATATTTCTGCTTAATATATCTGCTAAAAATGGAAAGACAAAAACATAGGAATAATATGTACAAGTAATTGTTTTGTAGGAGATGTGTGCGTGAAATTAATCTATAACCTACCTTGTGCATTGTGTACATTACATGCATATTTTCTGCTGTGACAAACTTGTGCACTCTTTTATAACTCAGTAGTTCTCCACCAACTGTCAAGTAAAGAAGTCTAAAAAAGAAGTCATCTGCTTGAATTTTGTTTTTTTAATTTTAACCTTTGCTATCTTATCCTTCAGCCAAAGAATGGCTTATATCTATTCAATAAAAAAGACAGTCCCTGCTTTACATGCTTAGAGTCTAAAATGCATATCAACAAATAAGAATAGAATGAAGAGGAAGATGAAAAATGAAAGCTACGCCTAATTAAATTTAAAAATTAATTTTACATAATGACCATTGCAAGAAAAAGATAAGGACCTTGCCTTTCAATAGCCTTATGGAATAGTCTTACTTCCCATGTCATCTCCCTTGGCTGCAGGCTGATTAAATGATCTATTTTTAACACATTTTTCACAGCAACCCATCTAGCTGGAACCAGATGACTTTGGTAATACAAGTTTAGAATTATTAAAAACAACCCATCTAATTCCAGAATATAGTAATGTTCTCTCAGATCCTCCTGTCTGTAACAGATTCAATTTGTTCTTTGAAGGCCAAGGTTCTATTCAAGTAGGTAGCAGGGTAAGAAATATTTGTTTATTGTTTTTTCTTTGCAATGTGTTCTGTTTGATTGTTACTGTATCTCATTATTTTTTTCCTTGCTCCCCTTTATTAAGGAAAATCTATCTTAATAAATCTGCCAGTCTAACTAACAAATTTCATGCTGATCTATTTATTTTTTTTGACACCCAAGGATGGCTGCATAGCACTGCAGGAAAGCAGAGAGAAATGGGCCAGAGATAAGCTCAGTGGTAAAGGTCCCCTTATAGGAATAGAAGGGAATGATGAGATTCACCCCATAACATGGCTTTTTGGCAAATGGACGTTTTGAAATTGATCATGTCCATCAAAGTAGCAATTTTATAAGAATATCCATGACTTGTTTTTGACATTCCAAATGTGCTCCCCAGCTTGTAAAGTTTTAGTTTTTTGACTATCCCTGAGGGTCATATATAAGCAGTTTGAATAATATGGAGTGGGAAAAGACAACTGTTGTTTTTAAGTTCATCCTGATATGGAAATTGTTATATGTTAAAGCATTCCCATATAATGCATTCCTGGGTACTACTGGAAAAAATAGACAATATACAGTAATTGCTCTACACCAGGGGTGTAAAACTTGATTTCATTGAGGGTCGCATCAGGGTTGTGTTTGACCTTGGGGGGCAGGGGGGCTGTGGCCAGGGTAGGTGTGGCCAGCTCAATGTCACTCATGTCAGGGGCGCCTGTGGTGGCCCAAGCACTCTGCCAGCGAAAGCTGAGCTCGGGAGGGCCACATGCCACCCTCCCAAGCTTCGTTTTTGCTGGCAGAGGGTTGCAGGAGGCCGTCGCAGCCGAAAATGGAGGTCAGGAGAGCCACACGTGGCCCTCCTGGCTTCCATTTTCACTGGAAGAGGCACTGTGGGCCAGTCCTTCACTGTTTCCAGGGTGGCCCCATGGGCCAGATCTAAGCACCCTGTGGGCCGAATCCAGCCTGCGGGCTTTGAGTTTGACACCCCTGCTCTACACCATGTGGCATCCTATCCTTAACAAAACAGCAATGTGCTACACACATTTCCTTTTGCTATGCTCATTTTACAGACATTGGGTAGGTTGCAAGGAGGAGAACTAGCAACTTAATCACTTCTAAGGAAAATCTAATATGGAATGTTTTTATGCGGCATGCTATAGTATATATGATTCAGTAAGGTGTTTCAGTAAAGTGTTTTCAAGGACCCAAATATAAAGTCTAGATTTTCTGATCTGGTTATATTGTTTAAAAACTCTTGAAGATTAGATCTCATTGAAATGCTAGAATGTATGGTATTTACTTACAAAAAGCTGTGACTAACGAAAAATCCGAAAGAGTCACCCTATGATCTTAACACTATTTAGCTATAACAGACTTCCATAGTATCACTTTTAGCCCCTTGGCCAGCACATTCTTTGGATTTAATTGGTTAAAAAAATCCCATTTCTCAAATTAGTTGTGCTTTTGAATCTAATATCTAAGTCCTGCTGCATTTTGCTTTTTAAGTATCAGGGATATGGGATCATTAAAGAAATACATTCTGATTCTATACATCTTCAGGTTTTCATTGAAATCCACTAATATTACATTCCACATAATGTACACATCCCATATAAAACATTGTCCAACATCATAAATTGCCCACTGCCCAGCTCGTTGTGAAGTCTTCAATGAAACCCATTCAGAAGAATGAAATTTATCTGATAAAAAGACAGATAAACAGATTAGTTAAGGGGGTTCTGCACTTTATAAATATATTTTCCTTTGTAAATGTATTTTTGTATTAGGTTTTGTATTTGTTTTAGTTGTTTAATGTAATTTGTTTTACTTGTTTAATATAATTTTTAATAAAAAGAGATTATTTGTAGATAGTGCAAGCTTGATGGTGCTACAATTGTATTATTTCTTAATATTAAGGCCTCAAATCTGCATCCACATATTAATGGATTTGTAAGCCCTTCTGAACTGAATAGAAATTTCTTCTGAATATAAAATGCCATTAGTCACTTAAGTGATGTTAAAGCATTCTGTATATTTACTTCTGATTATCTTCTTCTCTTTTGGAAGCAAATTCAAATAGCTCAAATACATTAAGAAGAATATATAGCAATCCGGAGGAAGTGGATTATCTGGACTCTTGCAGTCAGGTTTCAGACCAGATTATAGTACAAAGGCAGCACTAATTACATTTATCAGTGACTTTTGGTGGCCTCAGGCTTGGGGTGTTCATATTCATTCTGGTCATTCTGGATTCCTCAGTAGCTTTTGATACCATCAACTGTGATATCCTTCTGGACTAGCTTAGGGGATTAAGAGTGGAGGGTGTGATTTTACAATGGTTTTCCACCTTCCTTTGATGCCAGTTCCATTAGTGTTGTCTTTTGTAATATATTGGCATATTTTAAAGTAATGTTAGCTGCCCCAGTCATTATGTTGAGATGGGCAGCAATGTAAATCTTTTAAATAAATAGAATGAAATGAATATATGTTATATTTCACTTTCTCCAAACTGGGCATCTCCAAATATTCAGATGTAAACTCTCAAATAGGTGATTTCTCTAATAAAATCCAATAGAAAAAGGGGGACAATTTCCTGCTAATATCATTTGTTTTCCTATTTCCAATCCCCTTTTAGCATTACTTTTCAATAGCATTCTCAACTGAAATAATATTTTTTTGAGTGTATATTTACTGTCAACACAAATTATGGAGCTGAAATCCTCTGGCAGTTCTGCACGAAGCTGATATCCTTTGATAGGCAGCTCTCTTGGTCAACCAAGAAGTTTGCATAACAACTGCAACTGGCAGTAATAGGATTGTGGGCACTGAGTGAAGCAATCATATGGGCATCTTGTTTAACAATCACTTTGCTCAGTGACTCAGATTTCAATCCCAATTGTGGTCATAAGTCGCTTCCACCCTAAAGGACGAATTAGTTTATCAGTTATTTTGTTACCTTTTTTTGCATCTTTGCTGATTAATAAAGAGAACTGAAGATTTAGAAATCATAGAAAATGGGGTGAGGTATAGAATGAAGAGGTGTTTGGTTGCATTTTAAGAGAGAGTGGTAAGTTGTTAGTGTTGAATACACTTATTGGGTATGAAGGGGAAAGTTTATTTTTTTCTTTTTCCCCCCTTTTCTTTTATGGGGGGGGGGGTTCCCTGCACTTTATAAATATATTTTCTTTTTTAAAATATATATTTTTGTATTTCATCTTATATTTGTTTTAGTTGTTTATTGTAATTTGTTTACTTGTTTAATATAATCTTTAATAAAAACTTACGCTAAAAAGAGAGGAAAATGCAAAAGGAATAAATACGTTAAAAGTGCATTTTTCTAAAATAAATTCCAGTATGGGACTTTTTCTCAGGTATATAAGACTAGAGATTCAGAAATTAAAATGAAGTCATATGGTGTACATCAGTGTTAAAGAAGAGATACAGCTATGAAAATGTTGAAAGACATTTACAGGCATAGTCAGTTTCATGCATTAATCCACTATGTACTCTCTGATATCATAAATTAAGATTTTATTAAGTCATTTTTATTGCAAGAGTGTTAACACAATATAAACTACAGATGTAAAAGGTTGTTTAGAATAAAAATGCATACAAGGCTAATATTATTTTCTTCTTTTGTTTTCCAAAAAGACATGTTGGTAAAGAAGCATGAAGGATGAATTATTTTCTAATACCAGAACTATCCAAAACATTTCCTATAGTTGTGTCACATTTTAAAATTCTTCAATAGTAAATAAGAATATGGTTATCAGCAAGAATATGGTAATATGTTGTAATCAGCAGCAATTCAAGTTTTCTTGAATGTTTAAGTTTGAAACATATAGAAGTTGTTCGTTCTTCTAGGCTCAAGTCTATTATGCTGAAATCCCAGATAGTGGCAGTTCACTGAAACATGAGTTCAGTTGCCAAATATAGATGAGAAGGACAGGAATTACATAGTCAGAGAAGACAGATGTAACTCCGGGGCCATGATTATCTCAACACTTAGTGTGGACCAAGCTTTCTTGAATGAATAGTTAAAGCAGCTCAAACTTCCTATTTTCTTAGAAAAAAGGCTTAAGAGTTCCATTATCCTACATGAAATTCTTCACTATTTGTCCTGAAGATTTGAAAGGTTTGTATGATCTATTTTGATTCTTCATTGAATATATTTAATGAGAAATATTATTTCATATTTTGCTGCCATTTTTAAAAGCTCCTACTGATTAGTATAATTCATTTTAATAAATTTATTTTTATTGTTAAAGACTTTTATTAATGGAGTACTTATACTTTTGTCTATTTCATTCCTCTTTCTTAATTATCCCCAAAAATAGTCTTATCCAAGTATTTACTTGTGCTCAGAATATTTATTTTCCACCTTATTTTCACAGGATATCAATATTCTCTTAACATATCCGTAGTTGTTTATGTAGAATTCATGGTTTCTCTCAGGTTATTGTCTGGGGTTTCTGTGACAGATAAGTATTTCTGCCAAAATATTGTTTGCAGATTTAATAATATTAGAAAAATACCTGTGTGTGTGTGTGTGTGTGTGTGTGTGTGTACACACATCCCTATATATGTGTATGAATTATATACACACACACGTAAACATACACGTAAACATACATAGAGAGAGAGAGAGAGAGAGAGAGAGAGAGAGAGAGAGAGAGAGAGAGATGGTAAAACAATATATTGAACAGTTTGTGTGTATATTCAATACATTGTTTTACCATCATTATTAAACTTCTTAGTAATACGAGAAAAGCATTTATAAATATGCTGGTGTCTAATCAGAGAGGTCTAGAAATAACTCATAGGCTAGTTCTAATTATGATCATGTCTGCTATATGAGAGGGTTCAAGTGTTATTTTAACTAGATTAGCTATCATTTAAATAAGCAGAGCTCTGGCAAAAGAAATCTAGATTCCCTGTATTGCAGTTCTCTGTATCCTGGCTCCTCCCCAGTTCAGCTTTAACTTCAGATGCCCACAGTTAAAACACAGTGGATAGACCGAGGGATTTTAATTCAAAACAGATTTAAAGGTATTGGATTGATACTAAATTATAACACAAAAACTGCTAGCCAGACCTTAAAAGTAATGGAACAATTGTAGCCCTTGAATGGTAAATACCCCTCCATTCTTCCATTATTAAAAATTATCTAGTTTCTACTTACCTTATTCACCTGTGAATAAATTGACAAGGGTGACTTTGAACTCAATCTTTTCTCTTTCACTGGAATTATTGAATGAGCTATTTAAAAATAGCTTAAGATATACTTTTGCCTGTTATCTTTTACTAAGCAATAGATTTCTACAGAGATGCAAAGGGTTTTCTGTGAGATTGAAGCACACTTAACACACACACACACACACTCCCCCCCCCTCCTGTATTTTCTGCTTTGTTGGAAGGAACAGATATTCATAAAGAGAATGTCCATTGATTACATACAGTAGACTTTCTCAGATTTAAGTTGTTTGTCACAGTGATGACAAAATGTTTGCAAAATATTAACCAAGGGGTTTAATAAAGTCTGAAAAATGCACAAAATTAGTAAGGAAAAAAATTATAATCTATATACTACTAAAATTCTAGTGTCTGTTTGATACTTTGTAACCTTCAGTTGGGCAAAATGCTGAATCCTAGGGCAAAACTTTGTCAACAAAGGTACCTCAAACAGGTTATCTTTCAGAATGCCAGGACCCATTAGTCCCAAGGCAATGAAATTGCTTCAACCCCGCTGCACTGCTGCTGTTCAACATTGCCATAGTCAGGCATGATCATGTGATCTATATTTTCTAACATTCCCTGACAGCTTTCCACAAGTCAACAGGGAACCTGGAAGGAACTGATATAATTGCCAAAACTCCTTACCACTTTCCCACTAGCAAAGTCTTTGATTGTGAAAAGCTTGGAGGGAGAAAGTCAGTGAAAAAATGATGCACTCTCTGCCAGTCCCTCAGTTTCAAAGTTCAAGTGTGAAACAGACAAAGCTTTTGCTGTCTTCCACAGTTAATAATTGCAATAATTGGAGAACTAGTTCCTTGCTTTCACTTCTAAGGAAAAAAGTCTCGCTCTGCCCAAAAGGGAGGGGAAAAGAGAGCATGCTCACATTTTCATTCTAATCAAAACTTGCTAACTTGCTTTTTGATTTTCAAAATGGCTTTTTGATTTTCATTTCAGGGTTGCCCCACACAGTTTTCTTTTCTGACATGATTTGGTCCCTTTACAGACCATCTCTCTGATCAGGCATTTCTCTTGGACTCCTCAGCTGTCTCCTGCAGACATTTCCTGATCCTCTTCAACCCTATCACCATAGATATTCTTGGTCCACTGCTCATTGGCTACCACTCCATCCCAGTCCCCTGCTTGTTCAGTCACTCCTCTCTTTATCAGTATCTCATGTAGCCCCTTTCTGTTGTCTACTTTCTTTACTATTATAAATATATGTACCAGATTACAGGTGCTCAAAAGAATCAGGATTTTTCCAACTGTCTATATGCCTTGAGCCTTGCATTTGATTCTGACACCACCAAAAAATAATAATAATACTAACCTTGGTCCTTACAATGTTGAGAAGAACAGATTTTTTTTTTTACAACATAGCAGCTCATCCTTCTACCTATTCTCTTTCATTAGTGAAAGTGGGAGAAATAGCCTTTGTATAGGTCAGAATATTTTAATTTTCCCAGCATACAACTTTAACTGTCCTTTTAGTATCTATACAAAAAATCTGCTACCTGATGACATTTGTCAAATTGATGTTGTATTTTAAACCTGTAAGATTGAACAGTTAAATACCATCTAGTTATCTCCAATTGATATTTTTCAATTTTTATAACCATACAAGAAATTTTCTCTAGCAATATAAGGCAGACATGTCAAACTCAAGGACCACGGAAAAAGCGAGGGACCGGCCTGGCCGGGCATTCCCCCTGGGTGCATGCACATGAGGCAGTGAGTGCAGGAGGGCTGGCGGTGGCCGGCAGCAGCTGCAGCTCATTGACCCTTTGGCCGGTCATTGGCCGGCAGCGAGGGCCAACTGGATGTGAGCCAGGGTGTCCAATAAACCACGCTTGGCCCGCCCCACCTGCACCGCACTTGTGCACTTCAGGGCTCCGCAGCCAGGCGACACATACCCTGTCACCTGCCTTGCCTCACCCCGCAGCAGCAGCAGCAGCAGCCCAGTCCAGCAGGAGCCCCACCAGCCCTCCACTCTCCTCCAGCCCGTGAGCCTGGAGGGGAAGGGGGCTGGGGCTGGGGCTGCGGCTGGGGCTGGGGCTGGGGCTGGGGCTGGGGCTGGGGCTGGGGCTGGGCTGCAGG
>QLTV01003282.1:1033413-1056510 GCA_003457575.1 Thermophis baileyi | reverse complement strand
AGGGTCCCAGTGCCCTGGGAGCTCGAGGACCAGGAGGCCACAGCAGTTTCTATGAGAAAAGGGGCAGGAGAAGGAAGGAGAAGGAGAAAAAGGCACCGGCCAGATACAACAGTTGCAGGGAGCTGCCACTGCACACACAATGGAGGCATCACAGCAGGATCGGTTGAGGGAGTGGGAGGAGCAGAGGCAAGCAGGTAATGATGGCGGCATCCACAGCGCCCACGGCAAACTCTGAAAGCCTTCCGTCACTGCCCGCCAGCTTCCAAGCGTTTTCTCAGTGGTGGTTTCTGTGTGGACTATGGCGTCGCTGCACTAAGTGGAAAGGGGACAGGCTTCAGCCTCCTAAACTCAAACGTATACAGTTGTCCTCAACTTGAGGATCGCATCAGCATTATTGTTGCCCTCAAAGGACCAGTTGAGTGTACAGGTAGTCCTCAACTTACGACCATAATTGAGCCTGAAATTTCTGTTGTTAAGTGAGACATTTGTTAAGTGAATTTTGCCCCATTTTACAACTTTTTTGCCACAGTTGTTAAGTGAATCACTGCAGTTGATAAGTTGGTAACATGGTTGTTAAGTGAATCTGGTTTCCCCATTGATTTTGCTTATCAAAAGCTTGCAAAGGGAGATCACATACCTTGGGACACAGCAACGGTCCTAAATATGAACCAGTTGCCAAGCATCTGAATTTTGATCACATGATCATGGGGCTGCTGCAAAGGTTGTAAGTGTGAAAAATTGTCATAAGTCACTTTTTTCAGTGTTGTAACTTTGAACGGTCACTAAATGAACTGTTGTAAGTCGAGGACTACCTGTATACAGTACTGGGCTTAAATTCCAAAATTAAGGTTCCACAACACCCCAGATTAAAATAATTCTTCCAGGATTTTACATAATCTAAACACCATATTGGGGAGGGGGAGGTTTAATCAATCCACCCATTTCCAAATTGCATTAGGAATTTGTCCTAATGTTGCCATTTTCATTTGTAGCAGCCTTATGGGAAGCCAAAGTGATGGGGTGAATACACATTCCTGGATGTTGTGTTGCACACTCTGTGGATTTTAATTTTTTTTTTAAAAAAAAAATCAATTTTAACCAAAAGGGGGGGGGGGAAAACCCTTCAAGCATTTCAGCTTTCCATACAAAGCCTAGGACTAACTCAATACACAAACTGTACTCTACTGATGTCTGGAGGTGATAAAACGACTTGTGAAAATGTGAGGGATCAGACATCTCAAGTCTCTTCTGCAAAACGGGGAGTGCAGTAACCTCAACTCTGCAACCCAGGAGTCAGTTCGAAGGATCAAGGCCCCAAATACACCTGGTCAGATAAACTTCCTTGTAAACCCCTGCCGACTAGGAAGCAAAGTAGGAGCTGGAGTTTAGGAGGTGGAGAGCAGAGCCCATCCCCCTCCCACTCAGCACCGCAGTGCCGTAGTCTGCATGGAAAGCACCACCGAGGAAACACCTGGAAGCTGGCGGGCAGCAGTGGCGGGCTTTCAGAGTTTGCCATGGGCACCGCAGATGCCACCATCACCACCTGCCCACCTCTGCTCCTCCCACTCAACTGATCCTGCCACAACGCCTCCATTGTGTGCGCAGTGGCTCCCGGCAACTGTTGTATTTGGCGGGCGCCTTTTTCTCCTTCCTTCCCCTGCCCCTTTTCCCATAGAAACTGCTGTGGCCACCTGGCCCTCGAACTGCCACGGCAGCGGGACCCCTCAGCTCAGCTCAGCCCAGCCCCGGCCCCCTTCCCCTCCGGGCTTGTGGGCTTCCCAGGCTGGAGGAGAGTGGAGAGCCAGCAGGGCTCCTGCTGGACAGGGCTGTTGCTGCTGCTGCTGCTGCCACCGCCGCTGCAGAGCAAGGTGAGGCAAGTGGTGGTCTAGCTGCGGGGCCCCAAGGTGCATGAGTGTGGTGCAGGTGGGCCAGGCCGAGCACGGCTTATTGGATGCCCCAGCTCACATCCAGCTGGCCCTCACTGCCAGCCAATGAGTGGCTAAGGGGCCAATGAGCTGCAGCTGCTGCCAGCCACCGCCAGCCCTCCTGCACTCGCCACCTCCTGTGTGTGCACCCAGGGGGAATGCCCAGCCCTTGCTGTTTCCAGGGTGACTCCACGGGCCAGATCTAAACTCATTGTGGCTGTATCTGGCCCGCGGGCCTTGAATTTGACATGTCTGACCTACAACATATCTAGCGATCTCAATTCTTTGAAAAATAAGTAAATAAATATAAATATAAAATTAAAAAATAAAACTAACATATTATTAGGATATGAGTTTATCAGATGTTTGCAGGTAATTAGGGACATGTGATTCCATAAATAACCAAGCCCTGTGTTCTGAAAAGCTGTATAAGTAGTAACCAGCACTTTAGATTGTACCTGCAAATCTGATTAGCAGTGCAGCTTGCAAATAATACTCTAAGGTGCTCTCATGTCAACTTGTGCCATTGTTCTTTATCACCAACAGTAACCCTCCTAGGAGTACACTGGCATCATTCTCAGGGTATTGAAGCTACTAAATCCTTCCACTAGGTCACATGATAATTCCCTAGAAATGAAACAGAATAACAGAGCTGGAAGAGAACTTGGAGGTCTTCTAGTCCAATCTCCTCAAGCAGGAGACCTTATATCTTTCCAGACAAGTGGTTGTCCAGTTTCTTTTTAAAAGCCTGCAGTGCTGGATCACTGAAAACTTCTGAAGGCAAGCTGTTCCACTGGTTAATTATTCTCACTGTCAGAAAAATTCTCCTTAATTCTAGTTTGCTTCTCTCTTTGATTAGTTTCTATCCATTTTTTCTTGTCTTTTCTTCTGGTGCTTTGGAAAATAGGTTGACCCCCTCTTCTTTGTGGCAGCCCTTCAAATATTGGAACACTGCTATTATGTCACCCCTAGTCCTTCTTTTCACTGGACTAGAAATACCCAATTCCTACAACCGTTCTTCATATGTTTTAGCCCTCATCCTCCTGATCATCTTTGTTGCTCTTTTCTGCACTCTTTCCAGAGTCTCAGTATCTTTTTTATAATATGGTGACCAAAACTAGATGCAGTATTCTAAGTGTGGTTTTACTAAGGTTTATAAAGCAGTACTAATACTTCACGTGATCTTGATTCTATCCATCTGTTAATGCAACCTAGGATTGTATTAGCTTTTTTGGCAGCTGCCACACACTGCTAGCTCATATTTAAGTGATTGTCCACTAGGACTCTAAGAACCCTCTCAGAGTTACTGCTATTGAGCCTGGTTTCATCTCATCTGTACCTGTACCTATACATTTGTTTTTTCTTGCTAAGTGTAAAACCTTGCTTTTCTCTACATTGAAGTAGGGCCCAGTGTTCATATTTGTCAAGATCCATCTGGATCATGAGCCTATCTTCTGGAGTGTTGGTTATTCCTGCCAATCTAGTGTTGTCTGCAGATTTGATGAGTTCCCCTTCTATTCCCTCATCTAAATCATTCATGAAGATGTTGAAGAGTACTGGGCCTAAAATGGAACCTTGGGGTACCTCACTGTTTATGTCCCTCCATGTAGAATTAGTTCCATTGAGAATTACACATTGAGTGCAGTTTGTCAGTCAGTTACAAATCCATCTGGTGATGATACTGTCTATCTCGCTTTTTTCTTTGCTTACCAAAGTGGTCTACTTTGTTAAATGCCTTACTGAAATCCAAGTATACTATGTCCACTGCATTTTGCTGGTTCACTAATTTAGTTACTTTGTCAAAGAATGAAATAAGATTTGTTTGGCATGATTTGTTTTGAAAAACCCATGTTGGCTTGTGGTTATAACTTTCCTTGCTTCTAGGTGTTCACAAATCTGTTGCTTGATTATCTTTTCCAGGATCTTCCCAGGTATTGATGTCAGGCTGATTGGTCTGTAGTTTCCTGAATATGGTTCAATGGTTATGAGATCACATCTGCCAGATCCTTCAGAAATCTGGGAACTAATCCATCAGGTCCCAGTGATTTGTACTCATCCAGAGTGGACAGGTGTTCTCATACTATTTTCTTGCTTATTTTAATTTGTATTCCTAGCCTGTCTTTTACAGTTATGTTTTTGGAAGGTTGGGCTGTATTATCTTTTTGCGTGAAGACAGATGGAAAGAATGAATTAAGCAGCTCTTGTTTCTCTCTACTGCCCGTTATTTCCTTGCCATCTTCACTCATTAGTGGACTGAGTGTTTTCTTGACTTTTTTCTTGTTTTTTATGTGTTGAAAGAAACTTTATTATTTTGACATTTGTTCCAAGTCTTACGTCATACTGAGCCTTAGCTTTCCTGACTTAATCTTTGCAAGTTTGGGCTATTTGTTGGTATTCTGCCTCTTTCCATTTTTTGTACTTGTTCTTTTTGTCTGTCAGTTTATCAGAGAGTTCTTTATGTAACCATGCTAGTTTCTTCTTGGATTTCTTGTTTCCTTTTTCAGTAGTATTGAGCTGGACTGGACTTTTATAATCATATTTTTCAGAGTTTCCCAGGCTTCTTGAGTTGTTTTCCCCTTTAAGATTTTCATCTATGGAATCCTTCCCAAGCTCTCTCTAAGTTTGTTGAAATCAGCTCCTTTAAAGTCTAAGACTGTTTTGATTATGTTCTATTGTTTGTGTTTGCATTATAATGAATTCCAATATGACATGGTCACTCTCCCCCAAAGTTCTAGCAACTTCAACTCACTCTATCAATTCTTCACTGTTAGTAAGAATTAGGTCCAGTATAGCTGCCCCTCTAGTTCCCTCCTCTACCTTTTGGATGATAAAATTGTCAGCTAGTTTGGTCAGGAACCTGTTCGATCTCCCATTTGATGCTGACTTTGTCTCCCAGTTGACATCAAAGTACCGTATTTTTCGCTCCATAAGACGCACCCAAAAGTGGGTGGAAATGTCTGTACGTCTTATGCAGTGAATATTTCTGAAGCCCTGCCCACCTGCTGGCCCCACCCTTCGGCCATTTTCAGCCTCCGTGCACCCCATTTTTGGCCTCCGCGTCCCCCGTTTTCAGCCTCCGTGCCCCACTTTTATGGCCTCTGCAGGTCCCATTTCCGGCCTCCATGCAACTCATTCTCGGCCTCCGTGTGTCCTGTTTCACGGTTGACTCGGCCTGACACTTTCAATGTCCCTTTTCATCCTTGGCCACCAGAATTGCCTCCTTGCCAGATGCAGAGTTTTCAGAAACCCAAAGTGTCCCACTTGCTTTGCATCGTTTCTTTTCTCGAGCACTAGAAGGTGGAGGGACATACAGTTTTGAGCCCTTCCAGGCTAGCCCCTCCCTGGAGGTTTGTAATCCTCTGTTGTCCCTGTACCAAGGGTTGGATGGCAGTTCAGCTTTGAGTTTCTGAGTTAGATCCCCCCCTTCTACGGCTTGCTGCCTTCGCGCCTGCTGCCAGGTTGTGGCTTGTGTCTCTCTCTGGGGAGGGAGGAATCATGGCATTGACTACCTCCTTGTGTTTGCTGTTGTATTGTGGAATCTGTGATCGTGAGTGCATTAGCCAAAAGGTTTTTTCCTCCTGGGATGTACTTCAATGTGAAGTTAGAATGGTTGAAGTATTGGACCTACCTGAGTTCCTTAGGCGACAGTTTCCATGGGGTCCTAAGCGCCTCCAGATTTTTATGGTCAGTCCATACTTCAAATGGCATTTTGCCTCCTTCAAGGAAATGGTGCCATGTAAGCAGTGCCTAGCGGACTGAGTATGCTTCCTTCTCCCACACTGCCCACCTTCTTTCAGTCTCAGTGACCTTGCGGAAGATGTATGCACAGGGCTGCAAGTCCCCCTCCACATTTTTTTAGGAGGACCGCAGACACTGCCATGTTGCTGGCATCTGCCTGGATGGTGAATGGCCGCTCTGGGTCCGGGTGCTTGAGAATTGGCTCTTCAGTCTTTTGAGGGTCTCAAAAGCCGCTTGGCATTCGAGTGTTTATTGTAGGGGCTGGCTTGGTTGGGGTTTCACCCCTCCGCCTCCTGTTTTTAGTAGTTCGGTAATTGGGAGGTCGATCTCAGCAAAAGAGGGAATAAACTGTTGGTAGAAGTTTGCGAACCCAAGAACGCTTTGGAGTTGCTTGTGGGTTCGAGGGGGTTGCCACTCCAGGACAGCCCTGACTTTCCCTGGGTCCATCTCAACACCCTCACTGGACACTCGGTATCCTAGATAGTCTAGGCTGGTCTTGTGAAATTCGCATTTGGACAGTTTGGCGTACAGGTTTGCCGCTATAAGCTTCTTGAGCACCTGGCAAACCAATTTAATATGCTCCTCCATGGTCTCAGTAAAGATGAGAATGTCATCTAAGTACACAAGGACTCCCTTGTACAGGTGCTCATGTAGTACTTCATTGATCAATTGCATGAACACACCAGTGGTGGGATTCAAATTTTTTTACTACTGGTTCTGTGGGCGTGGCTTGGTGGGCGTGGCTTGGTGGACATCATGTGACTGAGTGGGCATGGCCAACTCAACGTCATTCACAGCAAGGTGGGGCGGCACCTTGCTGAGTGACATCAAGTTGGCTATGCCCACTCAATCACATGACCAATGCTGCAGAGACAGGGTGATTTCCTACGTACCTCTCCCCCCCGCCAGCACCGCCCTTGGGCTGACAAAATAAAAGTCCATCTAAAGATCGCAACTGCCTGCCAAGCCTGCCTGCCAAATGCTGGCAAAAGGAGGCTAGGGAGAAAAAAAGAGGGTCCCTTCCAGCCCTATGATTCTATGATTCAAATATATTCTTTCACTGACCTTATGATAACCATAGATAATAGATCAATTTGTTATGGAAGAATATATTTTAAATAGTCATGGGTGGCTACTGTTAATAAAGTTATTATCATCATTGCACCTATCAACAATCCATTCCCCTCACTCCTTGTTTTTCTTTTTTTCCATCCCACTCAATCACATGAATGTATCTGTATCCTCTTAAACAAGTGTGCTCAACCTGCAGCCCACAGCCCACAGCCCACATGTGGCCCTGGACAGCTAGTAATACGGCCCCTCAAGATATAATAAAAATATTAAACAATAAAGGAAGTTTGTTATTTATATACATTCACCATATTATATATGTGGCCCAAGACAATTCCTCTTAATTTGGCCTAGGCAAGCCAAAAGGTTGGACACCCATGTCTTAAACTATTATAATATTTCATACATCTAATAAAGTTGGTTTATAGTCTACAAAAGGTTATGCTGTAATGTATTCAAAGCTTTAAGCTAAAGATAGTCTTGAATCAAAATAAATTATTGTAACTACTATATTACAACATTACTATTGCAATTAATAGGATATAATGCTAGAACTGAAGTTTGGAATAAAATGAAAGTACTCAAAAAGAAAATTATCAATTAAAGTGACTTTATAACAGAATGCTTTTGATTGTGAGATTTGGGGGCTAGGATGCAGAATTCAGATCATTCCAGTGACATTTCTGAAGCAGATTGTATAATATGCTTTTTATTTGAAATAGGATCCAGCACACCAAATCACTCCTATGAGCATTTACAGATAATGCTTTTTTCCTTCATGCATAGTCATAGTCATGACATGCACTATATGTTGCTAGTGACTCCTACATAAATATATCCCTGTGTTCATTCTAAAGTAAAATGTTTTCTTACGCATTGTATAGAGAATCAGTTTATTTCAATTCAGTCTATGTTTAAGTACCAGCTTTTTTTTTAGATTAGGAATTACATGAAGGAATTACATGGAAACCCATGCAGGCAACTGAGTGGGCAGAATAAAAATGCTCAGCTCCCCTCTAAATAAGAGAATTGCTGAGAAGAGTGCTTCCAACATAAAATATAGCTCTCTTCGCCCATGAATACAATTCCCCAATAGCCTAGGAAAACAATATAAAAATGTACGCAGGTAGTTGCAGTGTTTATTAAGAAGCCTGATTTAAATGGCCACCTGCTCTGTCATTCGTTTTAGTACATTTCCTTCTCTAATATACGGGGATGCAAGTTTATTCCTTGCTTCCTTTGATTGACTATTTTCCACAGCATTTACTTTCAATTATTGTAAGGATATAGGTTTGCTGTTTTATGGGAGCATCCATTCCTGTAGATGTTTATATTCCAAATCCAACCTCTTAAGTCCTAACAAAATCGGGATGGTAGATTTTCTATTTGTATCGAGTGCTACAAGTATGGTTTTAATATCGACTAGCAGAGTAAGTGAAAGATGTGTAAACAGGATTTAATTCTGTAGGCCAAGAAATGGGAAAACAACAAAATGGAAAGCGCTGGTTTATGCTCTCAAGCAGTATATTTAGTAACTAAGCAAAATCCTAAACATGGATTAATAAGACACATGAAAACCAAAACACAGAGATGAAACTTTATCCATACAATTTACTACGTTCAGCTCAGAATCGGAACTACGCTTCCCAACAGCCCCCGCGGCTTTTATCTTTAAACGGAAGCTAGGTCATTGGAAAGATGATTAAAAAAATTATGAGAGGAAGCCAGCAGTGGAGCTTGGGTTGTCTTAAAGGGGACACATCTAATTCAGAAGCTATGGTAAGAAAAGCAGGAAGGTTGCAAAGTAAGCAGAAACCTGGCAGAAGGTTCCAGGGTCTGAAAGACAAGAATTAGCAGAGTAGCCCATTATTTGTTTTTAAGAAAATGCAGAAATAGCGAGGGAGGAAAATGAAGTTGGCCAGGTAAAAAGTGTGGAGAATGTCAGTAAAGAAAGGCTGTTCTGACGAAACGAGGCACAAGCAGCAGACAGAATATAAAAGTGGTTGTCAGTGCAGGTGGTGCCTTTTGGAGAGGATCCCGAGCATATATGTCGACAGTTTAGCACATAAGACTGATGGGCTATATAGGGAAGGTTGGAGCGGAGCGGTGATGGTTATGGGGGTGGCGATCTTAAGCTGGCAAGCACAAAGAAGTATCATTGAGTGGCAGAACAGAGTAAACACGGACACATCTCACGGCACCGGGATGTTCTGCGAGGAGACGGCGCGTGTGTGAGTCCCTCTGGCCATGTGTGCATGTTTGCTCTGTGTGTATGTTTGAGGCCGAGAAGGAGGAGAGAAGCAGCCAGGTTGAATGCTGTTTCTCTCTGCCACCACACTGTAAGTCCTATCCGGAAAGCATGGTGGCAGAGAGAAACAGCATTCAACCTGGCTTCTTCTCTCCTCCTTCTCAGCCTCATACACACAGAGCAAACAGGCACACATCTCACGGCATCAGTGGGACTTGTCCACACGCCGTCTCCTCGCAGAACATCCCAGCACCGTGAGATGTGTGCGTGTTTGCTCTGTGGGTATGCCCGAGAAGGAGGAGAAGACTTGGCTGAAATTTTCTGCGAGTCCCTTCACAGCAAAGCTGCTCAGAAGGTAGCTCCTGCGGCCTGTCCCTTTATGGTCCCCCCTCCCCCCCGCATCGAACTACCTTAAAGGGACAGACTGCGGCAGCTGCCTTCCGAGCAGCTCCGCTGTGAAGGGAGGCAGAAAAGTTCGGCCAAGTCTTCTCCTCCTTCTCGGCCTCAATCATACACACAGCAAACACGCACACACCTCATGGCGCCGGGATCTTCTGTGAGGAGACGGTGTGTGGGCAAGTCCCTCCGGCGCAGAGCAGCGGCACCGGCAGGCAATGGGATGCGCATGCATGGCCGTCGCAAAGGACAGGGCGGCAACGGGACTTCAGGCCTCTTTTTCAGCCTGTAGTTTTCAGTAGTTTTGGACGCAAGAAGCCTGCAGCCGCCGCCTCTTTTTCGGCGTGAGAAGCCTCCAGCCGCTGCCTCTTTGCCAGCCAGAACCAAGCCAGCAGCGGCGGCTGGAGGCTTCTTATGCTGAAAACTACCGGCGGCTGGAGGCTTCTCATGAAAGGCGGCCTGGCCTGGCCTTGCCATGTATCCCCCACCACCAAGGCGGTCCTTCGGAAAGTGAGCGAGGCGGAGGGCGAGCGGGTGGCATGTGGGCAGAGGCCCCAGGGAAGGCCAGAGCCAGGGACTGGCACATCCCCTGACCCAAGGCGGAGGGCGAGCAGGCGGCATGTGGGCGGAGGCCCCGGGGAAGGCCAGAGCCAGGGACTGGCATGTCCCCTGACCTGAGGCAGAGGGCGAGCGGGTGGCATGTGGGCAGAGGCCCTAGGGAAGGCCTAAGCCAGGGACTGGTGCATCCCCTGACCCGAGGCAGAGGGCAAGCGGCAGGGGTGAAATCCAGCAGGTTCTAACAGGTTCTGGAGAACCGGTAGCGGAAATTTTGAGTAGTTCGGAGAACCGGTAGCGGAAATTTTGAGTAGTTCAGCAAACCAGCAAATACCACCTCTGGCTGGCACCAGAGTGGGGTGGGAATGGAGATTTTGCAATATCCTTCCCCCAGGAGTGGGGAGGTAATAGGGATTTTGCAGTATCCTTCCCCTGGAGTGGGGTGGGAATGGAGATTTTGCAGTATCCTTCCCATGGAGTGGGGTGGGAATGGAGATTTTGCAGTATCCTTCCCCTGCCACGCCCACCAAGCCACGCCCACCAAGCCAAACCACGCCCACCAAGCCACGCCCACAGAACTAGTAGTAAAAAAAATTGGATTTCACCACTAGCGGGCGGGCGGCATGTGGGTGGAAGGATGGCGAGAGCCAGGTCCGAAAGGCGGCCGAGCCTCACTATGTCCACCCCGAGGCAGCGGCCTAGGCTGCCCTGGGAGTCAGCACTCAACCAGGGCTTGCAGCAGCGGCGGCCTAGGCCGGCCTGGGAGTCAACTCAAGTCGGCTTGCTTGCAGGCTCACTCACCCAGGGAGATCAGGGCCATGGTGGAAGACAGGCAGCAATGGCGGGCGAAGGCAGGTAGCAATGGCGGGGGAGGGCAGGCTAGCAATGGCGGGCGAGCGGGCGAGATGAGTGACTGGGCGGGGCGGGGCGGGGCGAGCGGGTGGGCGGGGTGAGTGGTGAGCGGGCGGGCAGGCAGGGGTGAGCGAGCAACTGGGCGGGGCCAGCCAGAGGTGGTATTTACCGGTTCTCTCAACTAGTTAAAATCTCCGCTACCGGTTTGCCCGAACCGGTCTGAACCGGCTGAATATCACCTCTGAACATGGCAGTGGCTCCCTGGAGGCCGAAAGGTATCACCTTGAATTGAAAGCTTCCTAGCAGACAGTTAAACGCCATTTTACAGTCATCCCCGTCTTTAATCTGCACTTGGTAGTATGCCTCCCGCAGATCTAATTTGGTAAAGATTTTTCTTTTTGCCAGGTGGGCCAGCATGTCCTTTATTAGGGGGAGTTGGTACATATTTTCCACGCATATGGTGTTAAACCCTCTAAAGCAGTGGTTCCCAAACTTTTTCAGTCCACTGCCCCCTTGGTGCTACAAACTCATCCTCAGTGCCCCCCACCCCCTTCAGGTGGGCATGACTTGGTGGTCAGGTGACCAGGTGGGTGTGGTCAACTTGTAAAATGTGGTGAAACTCACTTAACAATGCTCTTGCTTAGCAACCAAAATTTTGGGCTCAATTGTGGTCATAAGTCTTTCTTTCTTTCTTTCTTTCTTTCTTTCTTTCTTTCTTTCTTTCTTTCTTTCTTTCTTTCTTTCTTTCTTTCTTTCTTTCTTTCTTTCTTTCTTTCTGCCTTCCTTCCTTCCTTCCTTCCTTCCTCTTTCTTTCTTTCTTTCTTTCTTTCTTTCTTTCTTTCTCTTTCTTTCTTTCTTTCTTTCTTTCTTTCTTTCTTTCTTTCTTTCTTTCTTCTTTCTTTCTTTCTTTCTTTCTTTCTTCTTTCTTTCTTTCTTGTCTAAAGTCTATGCACAATCTCATCGTTCCATCTTTCATTTCTTTAAACTATACTGGCGTGGCTACTCGCGACTTCACTGGCTGTATGAACCTTCTTGCCAGGTTCTTAACTATGTATTCCCTTAGTTCCTTCATTTCTCTAGGGGTCATAGAGTATAGCTTTGGCTTGGATAGTTTGGCACCGGGCAGGATCTCGATTGCGCAGTCAGTAGGCCGGTGAGGGGGTAGTGCAGTGATAGCGAACCTTTTTTGGCTCAGGTGCCAAAAGAGTGCACGCGCACGCAATAGCGTGCGTGCGGGTACCCACAGCCATAATGCAATGCCCTCCCCCCCACGCATGCACACAACCCCCGCACTGCCCCCCACGCATGCGTACAACCCCACGCTGCCCCCCACGCACATGTGCACAGGCCTCACTGAAGCTTCCAGTAGCCCCGTTGGGCTGTTTTTTGCTCTCCCCAGGGTTCAGGAAAGCCTCCTGAAGCCTGGGGACGGCGAAAAATGGCCCAACGGGCCAACCGGAAGTTCGGAAACAAAACAGAAGTGGAGCTGCCCTACTACTTACCTTCAGATAGTTGCAACCAGTCCTCGCACACCTTGGCCCACTTCTTCTGCATGCTTCCCTAAAGGCCTCTGTAGCCAATAACAGAGCTCCGGATCGATCCGGAGCTCTGTTATCAGCTGCAGAGGCCTTTCCTAAAGGCCTTTCCTGAAGGCCTCTCTAGCCGATAACAGAGCTCCAGATCGATCTGGAGCTCTGTTATCGGCTAGAGAGGCCTTCAGGAAAGCTTTGCCGGCTGCAGAAGAAAGGGCCGAGGTGTGGGAGGCCTGGTTGCAACTGTACAAAGCCGAAGAAGTTCCTGAAGACCTCTGACAGTGAAAAGGAGGCTGGGGGTGAGCACACAAGTGAACTTCCGGTTGGCCCATTGGGCCGTTTTCACCTCCCCAGGCTTCAGGAGGCTTTCCTGAAGCCTGGGGAGAGTGAAAACGGCTGAAAAGAAGGCCAAAAAATCAGCTGGCCAGCGCACGCATGCGCGCTGGAGCTGACATAGGGCAACGCCTCGCATGCCCTCAGAACTGATGCCCAGTTTCAGAACTGTCTGCAAACTGGTTAGGCAGCGGGTGCAGCCCGAGTCTATTAAGGCATCCACAGCTGCTGGGCTCCTGATTTTGGCACTACAAGTCTCGTGGGGATGGTGAAGGGGCGGATGGCCTCACTTACCATCGGGTCGCCCTTGGCCTCCTTTTTGCTGTTGTAGGGAGCAGACTGCTGGATGTCCTGGGCCAGAGTTCTCCCTCCTTCAGGAAGGGGAGGAGAGACCTCAATGGCTTGGAGAGCAAGCTTCCCCTTCTCTCTCACCTTTCATTGGAGCTTCTTTGACTTGGTGGCCTCTGGCGGTTTTCCCCTCACCTGGGGGGCTGAGGCTAGACACTCGGCCGCTCAATGCCCTTGCTGGCCACAATGGAAGCACTTGATGGGTGGTCCCAAGGCTCCACTGGAGGGGTCTGTGGCTTCTCCGGGAGTTGATTGCCTGCTAAGTTGGTGCTTCTCCTGGCTGGCCTTCAGTTTTTGCTCCGCGGCTCCACACTTCTTGTACTGCTTAAGTTTGAAGTCCATTGCTACCGTCATCAGTGGTGGGATTCAAATAATTCCACCACCTGTTTGCTGAAAATGTGAGCACGTGCATGCACGCGTGCACAGCTTCTGCACATGCGTGCACGCACAGCTTATGCACATGCATGCGCATGCACACACACGGCTTCTGTACATGTGCATGCGCATGGCTTCTGTGCATGCATGTGCACATGGCTTCCGCGCACTGCTTCCGTGCATGCACGGCTTCTGCCACATGGCGAGGCTCGACCGAGCAGCCTTTCAAATTCAAATTCAAATCTTTGTCAGAGTACAACATTCGGGGCCTGCTCCCCTCCATCTCTGCTCTCCGGGGCAGCGGCTGCTTCTCTCCGGACTGCTGGGAGAGCGTCTTGTGCAATTTAGCAACTGTGAGCCGCCGCTTTCCTCTAAGTCCCATCCGGAAAGCACTGCAGCTGAGAGAAACAGCATTCAACATGGCTGCTGTTTCTCTGTGCCGCACCGCTTTCCAGATGGGACTTAGAGGAAAGTGGCAGCTCACAGCTGCTAAATTGCACAAGATGCTCTCCCAGCAAGAGCAGCAGTGGAGAGAAGCAGCTGCTGACCCAGAGAGCACATGGAGCATCTCTGCGAGCGACTGAGGCTCGGCAAGGGATGGAAGAAGTGGCTGCAAGATCTCCGCTGCAGCGCTTTCCAGATGGGACTTCTTACAGGGTGAGCAGGCAGGCAGGGTGAGCAGTGAGCCAGCAGGTGGGCGGGGGTGGGGCCAGGCAGAGGTGGTATTTGCCGGTTCTCCGAACTACTCAAAATTTTTGCTACCAGTTCGCCCAAACTGGTCTGAACTGGCTGAATACCACCTCTGACCGTCATCCAATACCACTCGTGGATCCGATCGGGGACTCCTCTGTAGATGCACGCATGAAGTAGCTCGCGGTCCAGGTCCTCCTTAAAGAAGTAGACCAGTAGTCTCTCCAGCCACTGCTGCAGCTTGCTAGCCACCCTCCGAAATTCTTGGATTTCTATTTCGGCCTGTAGGGCCTGGGAGTCATCTTCAAACCTAGCCCTCGGTTCTTGAAGGAAGATACTGATGTTTCCCAGTTCTGACGCACCCTTGTCATAGAGCTGAGTCACCCACTCTGCCGCCTCCCCTCCAGATTTGCGGTCACTGTCCGAACCATCGCCTGGTTGCTTGGGTAGTCTGGTGCGTGGTCATCCAGGTGAGCCTACACCTGATTTAGAAAGAACACAAGCTTCTCTGGGTCTCTGTTGAACATGGCCTTCATCAGGGGAGGGGCTGCTGGCTGAGGAGGAGGTTGCAGTGGTGCCCAAACTGGAGGCCATTGCCCTTGGAACCAGCCAGCTCTGGGGTAGTACGGCCATGGTGGGGGTCCCTGCCAGCCCAGAGGGTTGTGCGGGTGGCCGGGCGGGCTCACCACCCATCGGTGGCTCAGAGGACTTCATTGCAGCCCCAGGCTTGACCTTGCTGACAGCACCAGGGGCGGGCTAGCTGACAAAGCCACCGCAGCTGGACTCGGGCTGCGGCGGGATGGAAACAATAGGGTGGGCCAGCTAAGGATCACTCCAGGTGATCCAGCACACCTGTCCCATTCCCTCAATGTTCATCTGGTCGAACTTCTCCTGCAGGTTCTCCACCTGCGGGGATGGCGGTCAGGTATCGCCATTCCCCTGATTCATCCAACTTGATGGGTCTCCTCACCCTCCAGCGCGGAGTGAGAGCAGCCAAGTCCTGTGTGGATGTCAATGGGAATCCCACTCCAAATCCCTGGCCTGAGGCCTTGCATCTGAGGTCCTCCTCGGCTCGGTACAGGTCTCTGGTGCCTCCTTCTGGGCCTTCAGCTGGGTCCCCTCTGAGAATGCAGCCTCCTCCAGTGGGACCATGGTTTGTTCACTCTCAGTAGGGACCGCACTGGCATTGGTGGCCCCCTCTCACTCCTTCTCCATCTTCTTGGTCTTCCCTGATTCTTCTCTGCCTCCTCGAAAGCCGGGTGGGCAGCTGGGGCTCAGGACCCAGGAGAGTGGCTCCAGATGGAGCAAAAAGTTAGGAGAGTTGATTTAATGTCAGCATTCCAAGTAACGCATCCAAAGAAATCAGAACCCGAAGGCAGGAGCGTTCCTCAGAGAACATGTTCATTGGATACATCATATCGGCACAGTCAGTGAAAACCAACTCTAAAAGTTTCCCGTGGTTACCATGTAATTAAAAGAGAAAAAGTTTCCCTCCCCAGGTGTCACAGGTCACATTGTCCAATCAAAGCAGGTGGCAGCTCCCTTGATCACTTCTGCTCCTTCTCCAACTGTCACCTGTTGGGATGACCTTGGTTCCCACGGGAGAGCTCTTTATTTTGTCTACGAGATGGTCTAGCTATTTCCCCCTCATGCTCTCCCAATATTGTGTGGGAACTATGAAGCAGCACAAGATGGCTTCAGCCAGGTTCAATTCAGAGTTGACACTAAGGTTCATATACAGGGTCATTTATTTTAGAAGTTGTTTGTTTATTATGTTCAATTTGGATATAGTCTTCTTGCTTAGGTTGGAGTTTCTCATTTTGTAGGTTGAGTTTCAGAGTGGCTAGAGTTTCCTCTAGACCAGGGCTGTCAAACTCCTGGCCCACAGGCCGGATGCGTCACATGCTGGCCACACCCACGCTCAGTTTAGTGAAAGGGGGGGGGGAAGTCCTGATATGTCACGTGACGATGCCGTGATGACATGAGTTTGACATCCCTGCTCTAGACCCTTTACTTTCTCTTCCAGTACAGATAGTCCTTGACTAATGACCACAATTGAGCCCAAAATTTATGTTGTTAAGTGAGACATTTGTTAAGTGAGTTTTGCCCCATTTTACGACCTTTCTAGCCACAGTTGTTAAGTGAACCATTGCAGTTGTTAAGTTAGTAACACAGTTGTTAAGTGAATCTGGCTTCCCCGTTGATTTTGCTTGTCAAAAATTTGCAAAAGCTGTTCATGTAACCCCAGGACATTGCAACCATCATAAATATGAATGCAAAGATCCAAATTTTGACCACATGACCATAGGGGTACTGCAATGGTCGTAAGTGTTAAAAATGGTCAGTCCTGTTGTAACTTTGAATGGTCACTTAACGAACTGTTGTAAGTCGAGGACTACCTGTAATTCATTTAGTTTACATTTGGTATATGTGTAATTTGGGTCTTGTATGGATGTAAGTATATACATAGAACGTATGTTACAAATGACAACAGTGTAGTCTCTTTTTTCACAACTATGTTTCTTTTTGCTAGTTCATTTAAGGATTAAAAATTTTAAAGTTTATAAATGTTCAAAATGTAAAAGATTTAACCACAGATTTAGAAGAAAATCTAATTTAAAAAATTAAAATTCTAAAAGTTCATTTAAAAAATATAGCAATATGTAAAAGTGTGCAATTTGTTATGCACTTCTTTTTGCAGGAAATCTCTGGCTGCTTTATAGGATACAAATTAGATAAAATCCCAGGTCTTTCTGAGACAAGTTTCATTTTTTGTTCCAGCATGCAGGACAGAAGTTGTGAGCAGCCTGTCCCTCTCTCTGTAATTATGAAAGAGCCTCATCCTTTTGAGAAAAGCACTTATGCTGGAAACTATGAAAACAATTCTGAGGATTCATCATGTTATGAACTCTTTTATGATTCCCTATCAGATATACAAGATGGGGACTTTTCACATGAACTATCTGCCTTTCTCAGTGAAGATGAGATAAACAAAAGCCTTGAAGTTGCTCATCAATCCATTAATTCTGTTGAAGAAGAAGTTAAGCAAGAGTACTCTTACTTTAACACTTCTCCAAACTCACCAGAAAATGTCTCTTCTGGGCAAGCCAAAGCACATGACAGTTATCCTTCCAAGAGAAATTGCGCAACCAGCTCCACCTCCTTGTGGCCTTCATCTCAAACTCCCACAGAGCAGCAGGATCAGAATGCATATCCTCAAGGAAAAAATGTTATTTTAAATGTTACTGGTGAACAAGCAAGTACTTTTCCCCTGCTGCCTGCAAGACCCAGCTTTATCCGAACTCTCAAAAATGCTGAAAGGTGTCGTTTAAATGGCCAAAAGGTAAGCCCTAAATCTAAATCAGTTTTGACAAGTAATGTCCCCTTCAAGAATAAGCTATGTGATAAAGCTGCCACTTTGATTGAAGAACTGTCTGCTATTTTTCATGAAGCAGCCAAGATGAGAGTTGAGAGTCCAAATGGAAATTCTTCATCTCCAGATAGTGGATATCTTTCTCCTAAGAGCAAGCAATTAGCTTTGTCAAATTCTTTAAAGAATTCAGTACTTGAAACAAGTTTAGAAATCACACCAAAAAATGAGATCCCAGAAGTCACTCAGGTTAAAGAATGTGTGCTCCAAAGGAAAGAAGACTCTCAGATTGGTGAGACTGTCTTTCAAAATGAAGTTGCAAAAGAAAGTCAGAATCAATTATCTCCCCCTCGATTTATCCAGAAACTGAGAAGTCAAGAAATTCTTGAAGGAAGCAAGGTTCTACTTCAGTGCAGGGTTGCTGGAAACCCAGTACCTCAGATCAGGTAAGTTTTGAGAATTCATCTTTGAGTAAGTATTCATTGATATACCTTTTGTATGACCTTCCACTTCCTTTCACTTGACACTTTCCATCTGGCACATCTATCAGTGGATCGGTAAGAAAAAAAAAACCACATACACTCAACAGTTTTATATTCCATTCTGTCAGTTAGCTTAGAAAGGAAACTTGCAAAATTCAGTTTTACCTGGTGGGAGAAAGGAAAAAGTATCCACCTGTGTTATTATTACTATTATTTTTAAAGTGGTTCCCTAGTGAACTAATTAAAAAAAAAGATTCAGCATTTCAACAATCCATGATAGGAAAACAGATAACCTAGTAATTCAGGATGAAATGGCTGTGGAGTATTGTGACTATTGCCTGGAGGAGATGGGGTGTTTCTACCACAGTACCCAGTAGCCAATTGGAGCAGATTCATTTACATATAATGAATATGTTGAGCAGGCAGACCACGGGGTACTGTTTATTTTGGCAGAGCGAAGAACCTACTTCGGATATGGAGCAAGAAACTTTGCAATGGATGGGTGACAGTTTGAGAGTGCCATTGTTATTCCAGTTCTGGAATAAATGGTGAAGAGACTGCTTGTAATGAGGCAAGCAGGATGGCAGATGAGCTTACCTGAACCTTAATGCAATTACAGCATACTGTTGTTGGAAGAAATCAGGCTCGCTTACCCAGCTGGGAGAGCAAAAGTGCTGTCGCAATCAAATGAAGCTGCAAAGCCAGCTGCTGGAAGGGAAGTCTTTATTTGGGGTTCAGAAATGATACAGGCAGCAACGTTTGTTACTTGGACAGCTGACAAAGTAACCTGATGAGTGCATGGATTTTTATATACTGTAGTTCTAGAGCTTTGAAATGTTTTGGGTTGTAAAATGTTTCTTGAATGTGTATGTGAAGATGTGTCAGATTGTCACTATCTCTTGTATTGTGGCTAAGGTATTATGTCCTGTCTTTGAAGGCAGATGGGAATATAAATTTAAAAGGGTCTTTTATCTTTCTGTTTTAATCTGCTTTGTAAAAGACTGTGGCTATCAGAAGTCTGTTTGTGGATTTGGATAGTCAGTTTCCTGAATGAAAACAAAGTATTCATTGCCGCTTGAGTTCACTAGAAGTATGAATAATGCCTGAGGCTGTTTAGTGCTATTGCTGATAGATAGGGACCAGACATGAATTGTTTCTTATTTTAGGAAAGTTTTCCTCTTTGATAAAGACATCTTTCTATTGTTAATTTTTTGAAGGGTAAATTCTTTGGGGAGGGAATGCCTTCTTACACTGTATTTACCAGACAGGAAGAAAATCCGGACACTAGGCTACATTACCATATTTTAAGACAGGGGTGTCAAACTCAAGGCCTGCAGGCTGAATCCGGCCTGCAGGATGCTTAGATCTGGCCCTGGAAACACGAAGGACTGGCCTGCAGTGCCTCAGCCAGCAAAAACAGAGTTCGGGCGGCCCTCCAGAGCTCCATTTTCACTGGCAGAGGGTTGCAGGAGGCCGTTGCAGCTGAAAACGGAGTTCAGGAGCCTGTTATCGCTGGCAGAGCACCTGGGCCGACACAAGGGATGTCGAGCTGGCCATGCCCAGCCTGGCCACACCTCCCTGTCCTCCCGAGGTCAAACACAACCCTGATGCAGCCCTCAATGAAATTGAGTTTGACACCCCTGTTTTAAGAGAATCTAAAATAACTCTTTCATTTTAAATTAAATTTGGTAAATAATGAGGATTCTTTTCAGTTGCATCTAGTGTTGTTATAGGGTAGGCTATTTGATATAGTCCATTTGTCTGAATTATATGTGTTAACAGGAATACAATGCCAAAGAAATCTTCTACACACACACACACACACCAGAGGTGGGAATCAGCAGGTTCTGACCAGTTCTGGAGAACCGGTAGCGGAAATTTTGAGTAGTTCGGAGAACCGGTAAATACCACCTCTGACTGGCCCCACCCCCATCTATTCTCTGCCTCCCGAGTCCCAGCTGATCAGGAAGAAATGGGGATTTTGCAGTAACCTTCCCCTGGAGTGGGGTGGGAATGGAGATTTTACAGTATCCTTCCCCTGCCACGCCCACCAAGCCATGCCCACCAAGCCATGCCCACAGAACCGGTAGTAAAAGAAATTTGAATCCCACCACTGACACACAGGCTGACAGAGAGAGTGTGTGTGTGAGTGATAGGGTCAGTATCTCATTTATTCTGAATATTTCTTAAAGACTGGCACAAAATAAATCAGTGGTTTGTCACCCATCACCATTTCTAGCTAATCTCTTTTACCATTTCAGGTCTTGATGTTTGGTTTTAATTAAGTTTAAGCTAGAAGTTCTGATTCAAGAAGCATTGCTTTATTGAAAGGATCCACAGCCATTGATGCATTGCCAAATATTATTAGGTGTAATGCCATTTCTTCTGCAACAATAAGCAACACGTGGCAATGCTTGGGTGACTGTGAACCTTTTTCTCTTGTCACTAAATTTATATGACTTACTATTGTGCCCTAGTATGTCTTTTGTTACGACGGACAGCTTTTAAAACCTCAGAAAATTGCACAAAGGAAAACCTTCCCATATAATAACACTGATTGTTGAATTACATTGCAACTTGTAGTTCTATTTGAAACAAGGAAATTCACTGTTATCACATGATGTGGCAAAACAGCCAACTTTAGTTGATCGGGGGGAGGGTGGAACTAAGTGGAATCAAATCTGGTTAGTATTTGAAAGTCCACCAAGAAATCCCACAGCTATAGGCTGAATTGGGAAATTGAGAAAATATTCTGGATAAAACCATGTGTCCCTGTTGTCATCCAAATCAGGCTTAAATCCAGGGATACTTTACATAGGTTGGTGCCAATGATTAGTAATTCATATAAAAACTTACATATTAGATATTGTAGAGGAGTAACTTCATTGAATAAGAACCTGATGTTGAGAAAGATTGAAGGTAAAAGGACAAGGACATGGCAGAGAGGATGAGATGATTAGATAGTGTCATTGACACAATAAACATGAATTAGAGCAAACTCCAGGGGACATGGAGGACAAGAGGGGACTGTTGTGCTAGGGTCCACGGGGTTGTAAAGATTCAGACACAACTTAGTGATTGAACAAGGGGATTAACTAGATATAACTTTTTTAAAAAAATAGTTTTTATTGAAAATTTTCAACATAAAAAAAACACATTAAAAAAACACACAACACAAAAACACATAAAACAAACAATTTTAGATATAACATTTAGATATAACATTAGATATAACTAGATATAACGTTTAATTTATTAATTATTTATATTAATATAATTTAATTATATTAAATTATATTAATATAATTTATATAATTTATAAATTATTTATAAATATAATATATATTATATTATTTGATTTATTAATTATTTTATATTTTCCCTTTTACAGCTCACTCCATTTTGAAGTCAAAAACTTTTAAAAAATGAATAAAAAATGGTTACTTATCCATCTTCAGTGCTAGAGCATTTATAAAACAGTATATTACCTTGCCAAGTTCTCTTTCACTTTAAGGAGTGCTCATTTATTCCCATGCTCTATTTGAATCCATAAGAGGAATAATGTACTGTATTTCTCCAGTTGTTTAGAGGAAAATTATATATGCTATGCCTATTTGCCCCATTCTGATTTGTTAAAATTCTTCAAATATAGCAAACTGCTGACAAAAATTATTTCCTCTCATTTGTGTGTCTATGTGTGTACATACACTTATATACAGGTAGTCCTCAACTTACAACAGTTCATTTAGTGATCGTATAGAGCCGAGGTGGCGCAGTGGTTAGAGTGCAGCACTGCAGGCTACTTCAGCTGACTGCTAGCTGCAGTTCAGCGGTTCAAATCTCACCGGCTCAAGGTTGACTCAGCCTTCCATCCTTCTGAGGTGGGTAAAATGAGGACCCAGATTGTTGGGGGCAATATGCTGACTCTGTGAACCGCTTAGAGAGGGCTGTAAAGCACTGTGAAGCAGTATATAAGTCTAAGTGCTGTTGCTGCTGTTCAAAGTTACAACGGCACTGAAAAAAGTGACTTATGACCATTTTTCACACTTACAACCATTGCGGCATCCCTATGGTCACGTGATCAAAATTCAGAAGCTTGGCAACAGACTCATATTTATGACAGTTGCAGTGTCCCAGGGTCAGGTTCTGACAAGCAAAGTTGTTAATGGGGAAACCTGATTCACTTAACATCCATGTTACTAACTTAACAACTGAAGTGATTCATTTAACAACTGTGGCAAGAAAGGTCATAAAATGGGGCAAAATTCACTTAACAAATGTTTCACTTAGTAACAGAAATTTTGGGCTCAATTGTGGTCATGTTGAGGACTACCTGTATCTATGCATAGAAATTGTTACACATATAATACCAATATTTTAGTTTGTTTATGCCTCTATTTTTGTAAGAATTTCCACAAATTTAATTGTAAAAAGTTGAGTTTCTACAATATGGTAGCCTATAATGTAATTGTGTTGTACAAACCCACAAAATTGGCTAATTTAGGAAATCATGGTTAAGCATGCTTAAGTATAAAAATTCTGTTTTTTTGCAATTTCTTAATTCCTCTCGTGGGTTGTGAGAAGCAAACATTTGTAGTTAAAATTATTCCATAGATATTAACTACTAGCTGAATACCCATGCTCCGCTACAAAAATATGTGATCGGACTTGATAAATCAACACTTACAGCTTGAAAATTAATGAGTACCGTATTTTTCGGAGTATAAGACGCACCGGAGTATAAGATGCACCTTAGTTTTGGGGGAGGAAAACAAGGAGGGGGAAATCTGCCTCTGCCTCCCAGCAATTTGCCTCCCAGCAAACAGCAAACAGCAAACAGTACACAGCAAACAGCAAACAGCAAACAGTACAGATGATATACACTGTTTGCTGTGGATTTCTGTGCATGTGTGCCTGACCCATAGAAATAGCAAAGAATTGGAGAAATGTACATTATGGCAGTATATTAATGCCAGAAAGTTTTCTTAAATGTAGTCACATTAACTCCTCCCCATTATTTACACAGATCTACACAAAACAGTCAGGGTTTAACTCAGCTGCCTTATTTTAATACTAAAACAGGACACTGTTACATTTCAGACTATACTTGTACAGATGCTGTTAAAACTGTTGTGGCTTTCTGGGAGTATACATATTATTCTGCTATTTAAAAGAAGATACA
>QLTV01003282.1:1002762-1020577 GCA_003457575.1 Thermophis baileyi | reverse complement strand
CCTTCCTTCCTTCCTTCCTTCCTTCCTTCCTTCCTTCCTTCCTTCCTTCCTTCCTTCCTTCCTTCCTTCCTTCCTTCCTTCCTAACATCTTTCTTTCTTTCATGCCGGGAGAGCCGGCGCTAGGCTTACCTTCCTGGCGAGGCTCGGAGACCGCCCGGCATGCCCATCCGCCGGCTCTCCACTTTCTGCCTGCCCCGCCAAGGCCCCCGTCAGCCCGGAGCCCGGCGGACCCTGAGGCCGGCGGAGCTCCATAGGTGCGCACCCCAACGCGCACCAAAGGTCCCGGAGCCAAAGCCGGGAAGGCGACAGGGGCGGCGGCGGCAACCGCGCTCCGGCAGCATCGCATCCCGTGTCATGTGCTGTCTGGGAGCACGGTCTCCAGGCTGGTGGGGGCCTTCCTCGCCCGGAGACCGCACTCCCGGACGGCACATGACAGGGGACGTGACGCTGCCAGAGCGCAGTTCCTGCCGCCGCCGCCCCTCTCACCTTCCCAGCTTCGGCTCCGGGACCTTTGCGCACCTATGGACCTCTGCCGGCCTCAGGACTGGCGGGGGCCTTGGTGGGGCAGGCAGAAAGTGGAGAGCTGGCGGATGGGCATGCCGGGCAGTCTCCGAGCCTCGCCAGGAAGGTAATCCTAGCACTGGCCGGGCCCACGCGCTCCCGCCCGCCCCTCGCTCCGGCCGTCTCCTGGGAAGTTCGTGGGAAGTGCCGGCAGGTGGAGCTGGGCAGGGCGGAGCCGCCGGGGCAGCAGTGCCCTGCAAGGAAGGCTAGGTGGGGAGGCGCGGCCGATTGTCTCGTTGTCCCGTGGGGTGGATGGGCTGGAAGAAGCGCGGTTGAGCGGGGCCGGGGCAGCACAGCCTATTGTGCCTTCTCTTGCCCCTCTCTCCATCCCGGAGGGCCGCGCATCCCCCCTGCCAATCCTCCGTAAAACCGCCCGCCCCATTTCTGCAAAGGCAGAGCCCTGCAGGGCGATCTGAAGAGGGATGCTGTAGAAAAGGCCGCCTTCCACCTGTGCCTCCCGTGCCAGCTCTGCGGGACTTGGGGCTCTGAAGCAGCCCACTAACTTTCAACCCAGCGCCGCGGTCCGAGTTCCCAGAGTGGCGCTGGTGGTCGGCTGGGCTGATCCGCAAAGAGAGCAGGCAGGTGGCCGGTTGAGAAGCCAGTGGGCTGCTTTGGAGCCACAAAGCGCCGCGGAGCCGGCACGGGTGGAAGGCAGGAAAAGCATGGCAGGAAAAGCGGCGAGTGGGCGATTGGGTGGACATGGGCGGCGAGGGCGCAGGTACAGGACCGGTTTGGTGAACCACCTGCCGTCCCCCTTGCCCCTCTTAGCGCCACCTTGCCGCCACCCTTGCCTCTTAGCGCCCCCCCAAGTCATCCCACCGCCCCCCAGGGGGCGGTACCACCCACTTTGGGAACCACTGTTCTAACTCCTGTTTCTCTTATTTAACCATCGATAGAACAGATCCCATACCTCAAAATACTCAGTATCTTCCTTTTCTTTAATTTCAAATGTTAGTTTATTTATTTCTGCACATTCTAAAAATTTTGTTATCTTTTCTTCTGTGGGGATCTCCTCGCCCTTCCAATGTTGTGCGAACACGATTCTGGCCGCTGTTAACACATGTATTATTAAGTATGCATTTCTTTTACTGTATTTATCTGGTATGATGCCTAACAGAAATGTTTCCGGTTTTAAATCTGTATGTTCTTTTATCATTTTTTCCAGCCAGGTGTGTATTTTGGTCCAGTATTTTTTTGCTTTCGGACATGTCCACCACATTTGGTAATACGAGCCTGGGATTTGGTTGCACTTCCAACACTTGGCAGACATATTCTTAAACATTCTAGCTAATCTTGCTGGGAGGAAGTGTCATTTATAAAACATTTTGTATAAGTTTTCTTTATATGCAGTGGATGTTGTCAATTTATAGTTTCTGTCCCACAATTTTTGTCATTTGTCCAATTCTATAGAATACCCAAAATTTTTAGCCCATGCTATCATAGTTTCTTTTACTTGCTCCTCTTCCATTCTAATAGTCAATAAGTAATTATAGAATGTTTTAATCAGTTTCTCCTCCGGTCCTATTAAGATTTGATCCAATTCTGTTGGTTCTTTATAAAAACCATATGTTTTAACATCTTTATAGTATCTAGATTGCATCTGTACATGCGGCCACCATGCTAAATGTATCCCTTGGCTATTCAATTCCTGTTTGTTTTTCAATTCCCCCTTCTCATTTAAAATATCTTTGTATCTTACAATGTTTCCCATATCCATCACATTTGGGTATGTTTGTGCCTCCATTGTGGAGAGCCAGACTGATGTTTTCAAATAGTGTTTTTCCTTGATTTTTGCCCATACTGAGAGTAGGGCATTTCTAATGTAGTGTCCCTGACAGTATTTATGTGCTTTGTATTTCTCGTACCATAGGAAGGCATGCCAGTTGTAAATCATGTCCCTCCAATACAAGTAATCATCTATGTCTCAGAGTTATCCATTCTTTTAGCCAGGTAAGGGCAGCTGCTTGATAGTATAATTCCCAATTTGGCAATCCAAAACCTCCTCTATTGGTAGAGTCTTGCATTAATTTCAGCCTAATTCTTGCCTTTCTGCCTTGCCATATAAATTTGGTTACCATTCTATTTAATTCCTCGAAATATTTCCTTTCTAGCTTTATTGGGATTGTTTGGAACAGGTACAACAGTCTCGGTAGGATATTCATTTTGATGATTGCTATTCTTCCTAACAGTGATAATTGCATGTTTTTCCACTTTTCCAGATCCAATTTAATTTGCTGTGTTAATTTTAAGTAATTGTCTTCTTTTATGGTTGCACATCTCGCAGATAGATGTATTCCCAAATATTTTACTTTTTTTACTATCTGAATGTCTATCTTTTCCATTAAGTCTTTTTTCTGTTCCTTTGTAAGATTCTTAGCTAGGATTTTAGTTTTCTCTTTATTTATTTTCAATCCTGTAACATCACCACAGTCTTCTATTTTCTTTATTAGTTTGGAACTGTTTCTTGCAGTTCCTCTATGATGAAAACCAAGTCATCTGCAAAAGCTTGTAGTTTGTATTTTTCTTTTTTTATCTCCATGCCTTTTATTATTATATCTTGGCGGATGTTTCTATTTAATACTTCCAGAGTCAAAATAAATAATAAGGGGGACAATGGGCATCCTTATCTTGTGCCTCTTTTAATATTAATATTCTCTGTTATGTCCCTATTCACAAACACTTTTGCAGTCTGTTTGGTGTATATTGCCTTGATCATATTGATAAATTTTTCCCCAAATTCCATATATTTTAGTTGCAGTATCATGAATCGCCAGTTTACATTGTCAAATGCTTTCTGTGTGTCTAGAAACATCAGCGCCATTTGTTTATCCGGATGTGCTTCATAGTATTCCAATGTGTTCAAAATTATTCTCATGTTTTTAATTTGTCTATTCGGCAGGAAACCATTCTGGTCTGGATGTATACATTCATTCAGGAATCTCTTCAATCTTTCAGCTATTATTGATGTATAAATTTTATAGTCCACATTTAAAAGTGAGATGGGTGAGATAGTTTTTAATCTGCGATAAGTCTGCATCTTCTTTTGGTATGAGGGTGATATTTGCTTCCATCCAGGATTTTGGTATTTTAGCTTTTAGTAAGAATTCATTGTAAACTTCCAGCATTAATAGTCCCAGGGAATCTTGTAGTTGTTTATAGAATTCTGCCGGTAGGCCATCTGGTCCTGGAGTTTTCTTATTCTTCTGTCTCTTAATTGGCTCTGTTAATTCAAACATTGTTATCCTTTCATTTAGTGTAGATCTTAATTCTTCAGGGACTTTAGGCAACCTGGCCTCTTCTAGATATTGTTTTATTTTATTCTCTGATAGTTCCTCTTGGTCATACAGATTTTCATAGTAGCTCTGGATTATTATTTTTTTGCTGTCATTTTGATGTTGTAGTATATATTTCTCGTCTATCAAGCTTTGTATTTGTTTTTTTCTTTTTTTTTTAAACCATCTTCCTGGTTTATTAGCATTTTCGGAAAAGTTTTGTTTTATACTCTTAATTTTATGTGCTAGTTCTTCTTTTTTGAGTAGGCTCAGTTTGTGTTTTATTATTTCCATTTGATTTCTGAGCTTCTTTTCTTGTGGTTTTTTCTGCAATTTCAGTATGAATTTCTTGTCTTTTAATATGGATTGATTCAACATCCATCTCACTTTTTTCTTATATCCTTTCCATTTAATCCTGACTGAGTTGTGGTCTGTCCATATATTTGGTTCTATTTCCTGTACATTACTACTTAGTTCTGGTGTCATCCATGCCATTTCTATCCTTGACCAGGATTGATGGCTATTTGAGTAGTATGTATATTGGTTTTATTCCGGATTTCTTTCTCTTCATATATCTTGAATGTTCATTTCCTCCACCAGTTTAAAGAAAGACTTTGGTAGGGTTTTCCTTGCCTTTTTATTTATTTTACTGCTTCTGTAATCTAGCTTTACATCTGTGATTGCATTAAAGTCTCCTATTAGACAAATGTTCTGCAATTTTCTCCTGGAGTTTCCCATAAAAATCTTCTTGCTTGTTGTTTGATGCATATATTACTGTCAAGAGTACCTGTTTGTGGTTTATTGTTACTTCCACCATTAATATTCTCCTATTATTTTCCTATTAAGTATTTGCTGGAAGCTATCATATTCATTCTGACTGGCCTTTAGCTGATTTCAGATGTTTTGACTTCTCTATAAAAAGAGATTATCCATATTTTACATTGACTTCTACACACATACTTTTATAACATTCCCATTCCTTCTATCTATATATTAAATATTTGATGAAGATGTAAATACTGTAGTGATTAATTATAATACCATTTGCCTGCAAGCAAAAACTGGTGGGACCATAAAATAGATAAAGGAATAGAAAATGAAATAAAATGCTCTGAGACTTTAGAATTCAAACAGACAGGCACCTGCCGCATAACACGTCGGACTTGTCGATAAGAAAGACAAACTGTGATGTGGCAGCACCTGGAATCAGCAGAATAGAAGAAAAAGAATTGGAGAGGTTAACAAAACACAAAGAGCTGCAAATAGAAGTAGAAGACGTGGCTGAAAAAAGCAAAGGTAGTACCCATAGTAATAGCCACCTTGGATGCAACATTTGAACATCACTGGCACTGACAAATTCATCATCAGTCAATTGCAAAAGGCAGCTTTACTTGGAACAACTTACATCCTTTGACAATACCTCTAATACCATAATACATCATATCTGCCTATCCCAAATCCTTGGGAAGGACTTGATAGAAATAGCAATAGCACTTAGACTTATATACTGCTTCACAGTGCTTTACAGCCCTCTCTAAGCTGTTTACAAAGTCAGCATATTGCCCCCAATAATCTGGCTTCTCATTTTACTGACTTCAGAAGGATGGAATGCTGAGTCAACCTTGAGCTGGTCAGGATCAAATCCCTGGCAATCAGCAGAATTAAACTGCAATACTATATTCTAACCACTGCGCCACCACGGCTAAAAATGCCAAATCTAGTCTAAACATCTAGCTGACTGTGCGACGAACCATAATAATGTTTCCCACCCTTTCACAATGGCATTCTAGGAGTTCGATATATCTTTCTTCTAAAGTAACATAAATGCAATAGGTGAACCCAGTCAGAACCCCTTTTAAACAGGCCTTTATTTACACATGCTCTCTGATTTGTTAGCCATAGTTTGCTGGACATGTCATAGTGGCCTTTTTCCTATGTAATGTGATTTAGCTTGGTGTGATGTGTGATGCCACTTGTTTTGCCTTATTGTTAATCAAGTCATACGGCATATTCAATAATCTATGATTAAATCCTAGCTAGTTGTTATCTGAGACCTGACAAAAAATAATCTCGATTCCAGACATGTCAGTTTCCTATCTTGAAGAATCTACATGCAGAAATATTCAGAACTGGACTGAACCTCCTCCTCCCCTTGATAAATCTAAGTGGTACAGTCTTAGGATTTTCATTTATTATTTTTTCTAGCTTGGAAAAGCAACTTTATCAAGCTAATTAAAGGTTGCATATCTTTAGAAGCACTAACTTCATTCCACACTGTATTAGATACGGTGTGGAATAGGGAGAACAGAACAAAAAATATGTGAATAATATTCGTTAATCCTGCAGTGAAAATGTTTTAGGTTACAGACTTACTATCCTATATCTAATTGGACTGAGTTTACATTATGCTAACCCATGATGAAAACTGGCTGCATTCTTACAGTGTACTGATCCGTAAACTATTATTTAGGTCCTTTCTATCTGTTAATCAAAAACCAAATAAACCTCAATGTAGTTCAGAGTGAGGTATTCCATACTTGGAACAGAAATAGCTATCTTCTTCAACCTGAGAAGCAGATTAATTCTATGTAAGCTTCTCAAATCATTACAATCATAGTATTTAAAATTAATTTTCTATTCAGTTTTAATATGCAGATGTTTCTTTTTTAGGTCCCTTATTTGTTTTAAGTGGGTATTAAACAATAAAGTACCAAGACAAATAAAATTATAGCAGAAAACAAATATGCAAATGAATTTCCTAGGAAAAGCAGTATTTGTGGGACCGGATGAAGTGTAAGGACTTGCTTCTCCTATACCCTCAAGATAGCAGGACTCTTGAAACAATCAGCATTTCAAAAGGAACTTGTCAACTTCGAATTGAACCTGGCCGCAGCCATCTCTCTGTTCCTCAGTTGCCACAGGGGGGAAGGAGGGGGGGGAGGAGGTTGGAATGCATTACTAGACACAACAAAGAGCTTTCTCATGAGAACCGAGGTCATTTCCACTGGCAACAGATAAGGTTGGGAAAGGAGTGCCCGAAGAGCCCGTCAAGTAACTTAATTGGCCAACATGACCTGTGACACTTGGGGATGGGCTTATTTCCTAGTTTAATTATACTGAAGTCGCAGGAAAGATTTAGATTTGGCTTTCCATTGAAGCTGTGCTGATATGATGTACTCATTAAAGAAGAACTTTGAGAAGGAGCCAAGTCTCAGGGTTCTGATTTGCTTGAGTTCATTAAGCGGAGCCTTGACAGAACTTTTATTGGGAGATAGTGATAGCAAGAAGAATGGGCAGGATCTGAAGTTCCCACTCAAAACTGCTAGGTTAAAAGTTGTAGAAACCCCTCCCTTCTGTCCAGTCCGGGGCGAGCCAATCCACAGGTGTGAAGTTGTTGTGAGAAATAAGAAGTTGCTCGTTCCTCCAGAGCTGAGACAAAACAGATGGCCTCAGGCTCATCCCTCCTCCCTCCCATTCCCAGGAAGGCACATCAAAGTAAAGGAAAGGAAAGACCAGAAACAGGAAAGTTAATAAAATGTCATCCAGGCCCCCTCCCACCAGAATGGCAGCATCCCGATAGGGATCTATGGGGACCTGACATGAAGTAATCCTAAAAAAAGCTGTCAATTATGCTAAAGATAGATTTATTATGTTAATAATTGTTGTCTAGAGACTGTTTTAATCAATAAAGTGTTTAAAGTACCACAAATACCTTCTTGTTTTAATATACTCATCAAGATGCTTTGATTGGCAACAAAATCCCTGTTGATTACAAAAAAATAACAGAGTTTCTATTCATTTCTGAAAAGCCATACTTGGGTCTCTGTAGGTCCTGACCAACCAGAAGAATGTATAAAACTGACAGTTTTCCAAAGTCTGCCCCAGCTTCCAACTTTTTTGAGATTAAGAAATCCATAATTCCCCACTATGTAGAAAAAAGAGAACCAGTAGTAAATTAAATTAAAGAAAACTAGTATGGAGAATGCAGTATTGCAGGCTGACTCTGCCTGCTGCCAGGAGTTCGATCCTGACTGCCTCATGGTTGACTCAGCCTTCCATTCTTCTGAAGTCAGTAAAATGAGGACCCAGATTATTGGGGGCAATATGCTGACTCTGTAATCTGCTTAGAGAAGACTGTAAAGCACTATGAAGTAGTATGTAAATCTAAGTGCTATTGTTATCATTATGGCTAGCTGCAGCATGTTGAGGCAAATAGGTATGAAGATGATCAGAGGCTGGCAAACATTGTTTTTGCTAGATTGGAGAATGGAATTAGTGATGATGTAGATGAGACAATGTCTTCCTTCTAAAAAAATACTTCAGCAGCATATTTTATTAAACTCTAGTGAATGAACATTCACGAAATATACTACATCAGACTTCCTTTTAGTGTGGAAAGAAAACATGTACCTCCTTGCTTTATTTAATTAATGAATAAAAACCACATGTACAGTATGGATGTTGTATATAAACAAGATGGATTATATTCCTTATCATTGCAGATTAAATTGCTGTTTATGAATATTGTTGCATACCACATGTTTCTATTTTTCAAAATGTTACAGTTTATGGAAAAAAGGAAATCTATTTACCTGCATAAGAGATAATTATCAGCTTCTTTTATTCAAACAATAGAGGCTTATCAACAAGAACCAGATTCATTCTTATGAATGAGCTATACTGGCAGTCATCTCAGTCTACATAGCAACTGGGCAAATATTTTTTGTTCCTGAAAAAGCAATAGGATGTGAGATCAGAATACTAGCAATACATGAAATGTTAGTGAGAACAAGTCTCCCCTTCCCTTTTTCTTATTTGTCGTGTGTCTTATTGTTTTTAGAATATGATATGATCTCATATGCAAATTGTAATATTTGAGGCTTTTAGGAAAGGAAAGTATAAAAAGAGTAAAATAATGAAGAATTTAAATAAGAGCTACATCTCTAATTTTGGAAATTTGAGGACATTGATGGTCTGCCATTAAAGCATTAGACAAAATATGTATTGACTTTTTGTGGTGAAATTTGGTGAGATACCTAGCCCTATTAACCATTTATGTTACTATAATGTTTATGTGGGCAATGAATGATGGAGAACCACATAATTAGAAGGAGCCATTATGCTACTGAGTCCAATCTCCTATTCAGCACAGGAATCCTTACATTAAAGTATTCCCAACATATGTCATCCAGCCTCCGATGAATCCATTCAGTGAAAAACTCACCCATTTCTTTAGTGATAGGTTTTATTGTCAAGCTCTTTATACCTATATGAAATTTTTCATAACCTTCTGTTGAAATGTTTTCCTGTACGTTAATTCCATTGTTCCTTATGATACCACAGAGATAATTCAAGGCCTTATTTTATGTGATGATGATCTCCATTAGGTAATTGAAAAGTGCTGTCATATGTATTTTCCTTCCTCTCTCTAAACATACTTCAATCTCCCATTACAGAATTTAGTTTCCAGCCTCTTGATCATCCTCTTTCCTTTCAGTTTGGATCCTTCTTCAAGAAAACTAAATTCTTCACCCAGAGCTCCCTGGAATAAAAATAGAGAAAACTAAATAAGAATACCATTGGTAACTGAGTTATAGTGTTCTGATTCTATAATACTCTACTCCAGCGGTTCTCAACCTGTGAGTCACAACCCCTTTGGGGGTCGAACGACCATTTCACAGGGGTCGCCGCGCGCGCTAGCCCGCCATCTTGGTGCCACTGTCACTGCAGGGGTGAAATGCTCCCGGTTCGGCCGTGCCTGTGGGTTGCCGGACAGCTGGTAGCGAGGGAAGCGGGAGATTTCACCGACCCGCCCGGACGCCGCCATTTGGGTTCTTTTACCCTCTGCGCATGCGCAGAACGCTTTGCGCATGCGCAGAGGGTAAAAGAACCCAAATGGCGGCATCCGGGCAGGTGGGCGAAGTCTCCCACTTCCCTTGCTACCAGCTGTCTGGCGACCCGCAGGCACGGCCGAACCGGGAGCATTTCACCCATGGTGCCACGCCCCCTTTGTCACCTCATCCCGTGCAGGGAGGGGGCGGGGAGGGGGTCGCGGCGGTGGCGGGGGGGTCGCGGGGGTGTCGCGGCATTAGAAAGGTTGAGAACCACTGCTCTACTCTCTCATATATGTAAGAGCAAGTTGGATCTGCATTAAGGTGCTGGAGTGATATTCCTGCAAGGAACAACTTTGTGCCTGTCTCTTTATCCAACAACAAATACTATTTTAAAAAACTTAGCTAGTTGTTGCATAAGGAAATATGTACAGGTTGTTGGTTTTCCCACTACTCAACTGAAAAAATCCAGAAAACTACTAGATTGAAACAGACAGATAATGCAAACCTATAACTCTTTACTCCCCTCTAGTGACCATTCATACTTTTTCATTCAGATCTTGTAGCATACTGTAAACAAACTGGAGGTAGAAATATGCAGAAAATAAACTTTATTTATTTATAAATTTATATAGCCATCCATCTCACCGAAGGTGACTCTCAGTGGTGTACAATGATAGATAAACAAAATACAGTGAATACAAACATAGAAAAGTGTAATAATATCCTAAACCTCAAAATGCAACCAAAGTGAAGGGAAAATAAAAAATGGCTCCTTCAACAATGGAGCCAGGCACTGGTGGGATTCAGCCTGTTTGCACTGTAGAACTGATACCTAATTTTTTGCTGAACCAGTTAGACATGTTCCGGAAAATTTGTGTTTTCTGGAACATGTTTGGTTTTCGTTCAACTTCCTTCCAGGCGGGGAAGGAAAAAAAAGTCCAAGAGAGGAGCGACAGAAACCTTCGATCACATCACTCAGGTGAAAACTGTCTCAGGCAGCAGGGGCAGGGTGAGGCCTGCACATAAGGCAGCAGCCCAGGGCCAAAGCACTGGTGGAACGCCAGAGGGTCGGGGAGGGTGCTGAAGCGAGCGGGCGTTCTGCCTGCAGCACCCATGCTGGCTGCCCCTTCCTGGCCAGAGCTGGAATGCTGCTATATTTAAGTGCTGGTAGATACCAGCCTTCCCTCTAGTGGCCCTGGGCAACTGCTGGAGAGAGATGGGCCTGTTTCAGTGCCTGGCACCCAGATGTCCTCGCATTTCTTTGCCTACCTGATTTCCAGCTCCGTCGCATTTCTCCATTGCGTTTCTCGCCGTTGTGTGCAGGGAAACAAAAGTTTGTGGGACTAAAAAAAAAAGTTCAATCAATCTATTCCAACTTTGAGAGATCTTTTTTTTTTGCGAGAAGTTGGAATGGATTGATTGAACTTTTTTTTTTAGTCCCACAAACTTTTGTTTCCCTGCACATGACAGCGAGAAACACAACGGAGAAAGGCGACGGAGCTGGAAATCAGCTAGGCAAAGAAATGCTTGGGGAAAGCGAGGGCATCTGGGTGGTGGTGGGTGGGGCAAGCTCCGCGCTGCAATGGAGAAATGGGCAACGAAGCAGCTGGTGTGAGGGAAAGAGGAGACCGCTTTCCCTCTTTCTTCTCCCTGCTCCTCCTCCTTCCTTCACCCACGAA
The DNA here is from genome assembly GCA_003457575.1 of Thermophis baileyi. Classification (NCBI taxonomy): domain Eukaryota; kingdom Metazoa; phylum Chordata; class Lepidosauria; order Squamata; family Dipsadidae; genus Thermophis; species Thermophis baileyi. The sequence continues at coordinate 1,009,231 of QLTV01003282.1, read as the reverse complement.
GACCCAGCACCGGCGGGTGAGGGGCTCCTGGCTCAGTCAAGGCGGTGAGTGACCCTTCCCGGCTTCTCTCTCTCTCTCTTTCTCTGAGTGGGGAGAAAGAGTGGATAGCTCTGCACCGGAGAGGCTGCGGTGGGTGAAGAGCAGTGGGGGGCTCAGAGGGAACGGCCTGCTGGAGATCCCACTGAGCAGGTGGGACTCTTTTTGATCCTGCCTCCCTCCGTACGGTTCCCGCTGCTCTTTTCCTTGCTTTTACCTGCCCCTCCACTTCTTCCTGCTTAGATGGATTAGCTCCCTCCTCTCGCCTCTTACTAAATTTTCCTTCCTGTCTTGCTCTGCCTCTCTTGGGTCTCTGTCATCCCCCACTTTTTAAAGAAACTTGTCTAATTCCAATGATCATGCCTCCTCTAATGAAGCACATTACTTCTTTTTCTTTTGTCACTACCTTCCCTTTCCCACCTGCGCCTTCCTTATTTGTTTCAGTCCCTCTTGCAGTTGCCGTTTTAGTTTTGTCCCCCCCCTTTTTTTTATTCCTCCTTCATATAGTAGTGCATCCTCTCGGTATCTTTTTCCTTCTGTGTTAAAAGGACACCGTTGATCCACTTTGATAGCGGGTGGTGGTGGTGTAATTTAACAACCAGTTCACCCAGGGTCAGGTTGGCCATCGCGGGAGGCTCATCCCACACGTACGGCAGAGCTGGAGGATGAGGATGGGCCACACCTCCCACGACAGCCAACCTGATCCTGGGCAAACCGGTTGTTAAATTATTTGAATCCCACCACTGGAGCCAGGGTTTAGGATGTTTAGGCACGGACCCTTGGCCACGCATCCTTCACCCCCAGCTACCCTTAGTCCATTTACAGTCAACTTTCCTCCTCTGCTGGCCCTCCCCCAGCCATTATCCACAGGCCATTGTCTGGCCCTCCGCCCCTCACCCTTCGTCCCTGCCCATTCACCCAGACACTGTTTGACCCGGTCTTTGACTGCATGGGACAAATAGCCACCAATCTGGTGGCAGGCAGAACCAATGGAGCTGTGGGGGCAGTGTATGATTTGTGATGGGTGATCGCAGGTGCTGTCAGGGGGGGCAGCATGTATTGCGGCTGCTCCGCAGCAGAGGTGGGTTTCAGCAGGTTCTGACCAGTTCTGGAGAACCGGTAGCGGAAATTTTGAGTAGTTCGGAGAACCAGTAGTGGAAATTTTGAGTAGTTCAGAGAACCGGTAAATACCACCTCTGACTGGCCCCGCCCCCATCTATTTTCTGCCTCCCGAGTCCCAGCTGATCAGGAGGAAATGGGGATTTTGCAGTAACCTTCATCTAGAGTGGGGAGGGAATGGAGATTTTACAGTATCCTTCCCCTGCCACGCCCACCAAGCCATGCCCACCAAGCCACACCACACCCACCAAGCCATGCCCACAGAACCAGTAGTAAAAATTTTTGAAACCCACCACTGCTCCACAGGTTTTGGGATCTTGCAGATCTGTCACCAGGACCAGATGGAGGGGGGATGGCGGAGGGAGTAGCAGCTGCCCTGGCCACTGAATGGGCAGACAGGTGAGAGTGTGTTGTGGAATCAGGAAGGGAGGGGGGGCGCCTCAAGTGGGCTTCAAAAAGACAGCTTGGCTCGCAACTCAGTCAGCTCCAACAAAAGAGGGGAGGAGGAGCAAGGCTGGCATGGTTTCTGTCCTTTCAGGAGAGTCTGGGGTGGCACGCAGGCAAACTGCAAAGCCAGCACAGCTTCTGCAATTGCAGGGGGCATGTGGGGGAGGGCAAGACTGACGTGGCTTCTGCAATTTCAGGGGGCATTGGGGTGCGCAGGCAAATGGCAAGTCCGGTATGGCTTCTGCAATTGCAGGGGGCATTGGGGTGTGTGCAGGCAAATGGCAAGGCTGGCATAACCCCTGGCACTGCAAGTGGGCTGGAGGGACGTGGCAGGCGAACAGAGGTGGCACGCCTCTTAGGGGAGCCCTGCCATTGCCAAACCAGCCTGACACCTAACAGGAAGTTGGGCTGCCCCCAAGCCGTGCGCCATGTCTGTTCACCTGCCATGCTCCCCCAGCCCACGTGCAACACCAGGAGTCACACCGGCCTTGCCGTATCGCTTGCGCAACCCTCAGCCCCCTGCAATCGCAGAAGTTACACCGGACTTGCCATTCCCCTGCGTGACCCCCCCCATGCCCCCTGCAATTGCAGAATCCGTGCCAGCCTTGCCGTTCACCTGTGCACCCTCCCCCCATGCCCCCTGCAATTGCAAAAGCTGCGTCGGCCTTGCCATATTGCCTGCACAACCCCCAGCCCCCTGCAATTGCAGAAGCCGCATTGGCCTTGCTGTTTGTCTGCGCGTCCTATGCCCCCTGCAATCGCAGAAGCCACGCCAGCATTGACATTCACCTGTGCACTCCCCCTCCCCAGCCCTACCCCACAATAACAGAAGCCATGCCGGCCTTGCTCCCCCTCCCCTCTTTCGTTGGAGCTGACTGAGTTGCAAGCCAAACTGTCTTTGTGAAGCCCCCTTGAAGCCCCCCTCCCTCTCTTCCTGGTCCCCCCAACACACTCTCGCCTGTCTGCCCCCGCAGTGGCCCCGCAGTGGCCACGACGACTGTTACTCCCACCACCACTCCCCCTCCCTCCGGTCCTGGTTTCAGATCTGCAAAGCCCCAAAACTTGTGCACTACTCCCATTCTGCCCACACCAGAGGTCCTCCAAAAGCATGACCAACACTGTTTTCATCCCATACCCAGGTCTGAATCCTGACTGAATATGATCCAGATTATTTGCTTCCTCTGAGGTCCTCTGAAGCTGTTGCACATTATGCACAACCATTACCACCTTCCCCTGAAAAGACAAATAGAGTCCCGTATTGTGGGTCTAATGATGGCTTCTTGCAGAGGGAGTGAACAATAGCCTTTACTGGATTTTGTCACTTTATGATATCATTGCAAAATATAGTGTTAGAGAAAATAACTTATAAGACATGTCTTATAAAGAAATGTCTGTCCAGTATATAATACAAACCCACTACAGACAACACCCAAATGTTTCAGAGAATTTGATCTTTGCAAGAGCATGAAAATGGTGATTCATCTCTGCCTTGAGATTCATCCCTGCCAGTATCCATTAAATTATATGGTTTTCAGTACTCATCATTATAGCTGGTTATGTTAGGACAGCCTATTAGTTCTAGGAGTGTCTGCTGCACAAAAAATAATAATCCATTTAAAAAGATTTTGAAAAGCATTCTATTGAACTGATTAAGCTGAAAACAGTGACAAGTGCATTTGATCTTTCTTTTCTAGCACCTGTAATATGGCATGTAAGTTGAAACCTGATAAACACATTTGGCAGTGAAAATTAATTGAAATTGGGAAAGGCATGTCTAACATTGTGAACAAGACAAGCCTGCAAATATTTGTTCAGTGGTAAGTCAATCTATGTTCAGCTGAGCTTATTTCCTAGCCTAGTTTTCTCAAGGACCCTCAAGACAGCTGGGACTACAAATGCTAAAATGGTAGAATTATAAATCACAAAATTGTTGTTCTAATATATCTGGAGAGCATCAGGTTGAAAAGGGCTGTTCTAAGTCAATGCTTTTATATTGCAGACTTAGATCTACTGGACTTGTTTTAAAGAAATAATCCTTTAGATACAACTTAAAATATTTTTTACAAAACAAGTTACCTCAATTGATTTTTCATTAAGATTGCTGGGAAAGGCAATTATTCTCAACTTTACCCTTTCTCTTTTGATCTTATTGTTAAGTATTCAAAGCAACTGAAGTATAGGCTTCACTCAGGTCTGCCATTACGGCGGGAAAGATACACACATCTGATTGGCCAAGCAGTCTGACAGCTCCTTTTGTGGTCTGCCAGTGGCCTGCGGAGCTGGCAGCAGAGTCGGACAGCGAGGAGGCTGGGGAGGAACATGGGCCAGTCCTGGAATCTGGAGAAGGCTCGGTGTCAGAGGCAGAGATCCAGCCCGGGCCATCTGGGAGGTCTGTGCTGACTCAGGAGCCTCCAGAGGCTGACATGAGTGAGGCAGAGGAACAGGGGGAGCCTGTTCACAATGCGCGCATGCGCAGAGCTGCCAGAGGGCAAGAACAGTTACGGAGGAAAAGGACTACTCGGGAGTAAGGCTTGGAGATGATTGGCCCCTCTCATAGGATATAAAAGTGATCCTTGTAAAGCTACTTGCCAATTAGGTCTTTGGTAGCGTGTCAAGAGAGATAAAGGTTGGTGCTTATCAGCCTTCTTCCAAAAGACTGTGGCAGACTTCTGTCAGACTAATTAACATTGTTTGGGACTTATTACAGCTGTGAATGAACATAATTTACAGCCGTTGAAATAAAAAGAGGTTTTTTGGGACTACGTTTGTGTTTTATGATTTATCAGGAAGCCTAGGTCAGAACAGCTCCCTATAAAAGGGCGAGCTGTCAGACAGGAGCTTGGCTGGGTTACTAAACTGTTGATCAATAAAGAGCTGTTGTTAATAGTTCCAGCCGTGTCTTGCCTCTTCCATCGCCCAATCTAACACTGGCGACGAAGGTGGGATTGGAAGAGAGAGAATAGACAATGCGGCGTTCAAGCAGGCTCCAGCGGAGCAGCAGCGGCCAACTCTGGGTCACCACACTGACATCGGCCATCAAGATGACTGCCCACGCACCACCTCGCCAGAGGTGGATTCCTCCCAGTTCGGACCGGTTTGCCCAAACTGGTAGCGACCCGCTGGTGACATCACGATGATGTCACGGATCTGGTTTGGTCGGTGCCGGTCCATCTTTTTTTTTGAATTTTTTTTAATTTTTTTTAAATTATTTTATTTTAATTTTTTGGAACTTTTTCCGGTTTTTTTTCCTTCTGCGCATGCGCAGAAGCCGAGTTTCCGGCACTGCGCATGCGTCACCATCTTGTTTTTGGCTTTTTTTGGGGGGGGAATTTTTTTTTGTACTGCGCATGCGTGCGCATGCGTGCGCACGTGAAGCGCGCGTGCCCACAAGGCGCAGCCACGTGGCGCGGGAGGAAGCGAACCAGCAGCGAGGTAATTTAGAACCCACCCCTGCACCTCGCCCATTCAACCCAGCCACAGAACAATGGGAGTCGTACATGGAGAGATTCGAATGCTTCATGGAAGCCAACGACCTCCTAGGACTCCCGGATAATAGGAAGAGGTCACTTTTCCTCAGCTATTGCGGCATAGACGTTTTCGATACAGCGAAAGCTCTCGTCACACCAACCGCTGTAAGAGCCGTACTCTGGCAAACTCTACAGAGTACACTCCAGGCGCATTACGGGCCAGAAAAATCGAAGTTCATCAAACTCTGGGAATTCCACAGCCGAATTCAAGAAGAAGGCGAAAATGTAAACCAATTCATAGCCGCCCTGAGGAATGCCTCAGCGGGGTGCGAATTTAGAGAGCTGGAGGACGTTCTGTTAGAACAACTCATAAGCGGAATCAGGGACTTGAGATTGCAAAGGCGTTAGAGAAGCCTAATCTCACTCTGCAGACTGCACTAGATGAGGCCAGAGCCATGGAGTCCTCTAGTCAATCTGCAGCGGCATTTCAAAAGAATGGCACCAACGCTGCCAGCTCCCGCCAGGCTGTCACAGTGCATCAAGAAAGCACGGAGCTGGGAGAATCAACAGAAGACGAAGACGACGTTTGTCGCCTCCGAGCAGAGAAAAGCAGAAGGAACAATGAGGCCGATGGATGGTTAACCCTATGCGCTGGATGCGGTGGTCAACACCCTAGGGCAAACTGTAAATTTAAGGAAGCCATTTGCCAGCGATGTGACCGGAAGGGTCACTTAGCCAAAGTCTGCCGGGCCAGACAACCCGCAATATTCAATACACAGAAGGCGACTATCAATCCCAGATGGAGAACACTGACTTGGAACCCCAGACGGGGAAGCAACCGGCCAGAAAATCAAAAAGAAGCACACCAAATCATCCATATTGTCCAGCAAACAAACAGCAAGAAACCCAAACAAATCCATGTAACTGTGAACATTGAGGGATCGCCTTGCGACATGGAGATTGACACTGGGTCACCGCTGACCATCATCTCCTGGGCAACCAGGTGAGGAGTACAAAGACAAGTGTGTCTTGCCTACAGTCAAGCATGGTGGTGGGAATGTCATTGTCTGGGGCTGCATGAGTGCTGCCGGCACTGGGGAGCTACAGTTCATTGAGGGAACCATGAATGCCAACATGTACTGTGACATACTGAAGCAAAGCGTAATCCCCTCCCTTCAGAGACTGGGCCGCAGGGCAGTATTCCAACATGATAACGACTCCAAACACACCTCCAAAACCACCACTGCTTTGCTAAAGAAGCTGAGGGTAAAGATGATGGACTGGCCAAGCATGTCTCCAGACCTAAACCCTATTGAGCATCTGTGGGGCATCCTGAAATGGAAGGTGGAGGTGTGCAAGGTCTCCCCACCAGCTCTGTGGCGTCATCATGGAAGAGTGGA
>QLTV01003282.1:951471-964354 GCA_003457575.1 Thermophis baileyi | reverse complement strand
AATCTAAAGGAATTTGTTATGGCTACATGTCTACATCCCTCATGCAACAGCCCCTCCCAAATTCCCACAGCACGAATACATTCTCAAACATAAAGTGTGGCAGGCCACAGTCTCTAATAAAATATGGCTTCGGCCTGACACTCTGTTGAAATCTAATACTCTGGTATCATTTTACTTATTTATTTATTTATTTATTTATTTATTTATTTATTTATTTATTTATTTATGTATTTATGTATTTGTCAAGCATATATAAGATAACAGATAAAAGTATAAACATGATTTTGAATACATGAAAAGGATACGAATAAAAAGGGACATTAGGACAGGGACAGTAGGCACGTTGGTGCGCTTATGCACGCCCCTTACAGACCTCTTAGGAATGGGGTGAGGTCAACAGTAGACAGTCTAAGGGTAAAGTTTTGGGGGTTAGGGGAAGAAACCACAGAGTCAGGTAGTGCATTCCAGGCATTGACCACTCTGTTGCTGAATTATATTCTATTGCTTGTGTTTGCGTTATGTTGAATTCTAGTATGACATGGTCACTCTCACCCAAGTTTCCTGTAGTTTCAACTTCCTCTATCACTTCTTCTCTGTTTGTAAGAATTAAGTCCAGTATGGCTGTTCCTCTATTTTCCTCCTATACCTTTTGGACAACAAAGTTGTCAGCTAGGTTGGTTAGGAACTTATCATAGTTTTTGGAGTATAAGACGCACTCCTCCCCCCCTAAAAGATGGTGGAAATGTTGGTGTGTCTTATACACCGAATACAGCCATTTTTGACCTCCAAAACCCCGCCCTGCACGTCCCATTTTTCACAAAAACTGGGTGCGCAGAGGATTTGGGAGGCCTGCAAAGTGCTCTTGGGGGCTGGGAAGGGCAAAAACACGATGCGTGGGGGGTTTGGGAGGCCTGTAGAGTGATCCTGGGTGGGAAAAGGGAGGTGTGGCCAGCGTCGCGGCACTACGATGTGTCCTTTGGGGGCTCCCAGAGGACCGTCGAATTTCAGTCTTTCTGGGGGATCCGAATGGATCAGAACCATCCTGTAGGGACAGCGAAGAAGGGCGGCATGAACCGGCAGTACAGGGGGAGTCACAACCCCCCTGGAGAACCGGCAGCAGCCTCCCGACCGGCAGCTGGGAAGATGGCCATGAGCCGTCACAAGCTGGGGCGGCCACAGCAGAAGAATGAAAAAGAAGAATGAATAAAGTTTGCCTGGGTGAGATGACCATTGGAATATAAAGAATATATATCTTTGAACGGAAGGGAAATAGCTGGGGGAATGTGGAGAAAGTTTGAAACCATGTAAAGAGGGGGGAGCGGATATTTAACTGCTCCTCTCCCAGACTGTAGCGGCGGGAAAAGCGGTGAGCAGAAAAGAAGGCACAAAATAAAACTTAAAAATAGAGCTGTGCTGTAAAGCCTGCTGGAAACAAATAACACTGGAAACTAATTTAAATTAAATGACTGCTGGGAAACTTTATTTTTTTAAAGCTTGTTGTCCCGCTTATCTCTAGCTTTTAATTTTTTTTCTATTTTTGGTACTTTTTTGTTACCGGACTATTTGGGCCATTTGTTGAACTGCAGTGCCATCTAGTGGTATCAGCGTTTTGGAGGATATTAACTTAAAGAGAGAATTAAACGACCTTGAACAACACCTGTTTTTCTGGGCTGATAAGAGTCCAGATATTTACTATAAGGCCATCTTTGTTGTTGGTAAAGTGTTTTGTTCTGGTCTGGTTTTGTTTTGGAACTTTTTTTGTGTGATCTTTCTTGGTTGGATTAAGGCAGGAAGAGCCTGAAGTAAAGAAGGAAAAGACTTCTATTCAGTGGCTTGTTTTGTTTTTTTCCTCTGTTCTCTTTTTGTCTTGGTTCTTTTTTTATATTTGTAGTATAGCTTTTTGGTGTACGTTTAGTGGAAATTTGGTTTTGAATATTTTTGGGGGGGGGGTTGGTTTGTAATTATACTGGGATTTTTTTTCCTACTCTCTTGATTGGATTTTGGGGTTTTTTTTCCTTCTTTTTTCCCCTCTTTTCCCCCCCTCTTTGGATTATAATTTATACAGAGTATTTGGATTATAAATATTGGAGACGATGAAGAAGATAAAATCACATTTGACATCAACAACTGCTGCAACATCTCAGAGCCCTGGGGCACAGAAAACGTTGGATACTCCAGCACAATCAGATAAAGCTAATACTATGGAGTTGAAGAATATGATACAGGCTCTGCATACAGACCTGAAGTAGAAAAAGAATTAAAGGAGGTTAAAGGACTGATGGAAAAAAATGAACAACAACTGCAAAAAGTGGAGGAAAAAATTGAATCAACAGACAAGAAAGTAGAGGAGTTGGATGATTGACTTACAGCAGCGGATAGGAGTTAGGAGAAGACAATTATAACATTAGAAATGGATCGAGCCGACTATTATATAAGATTTCAAAATGTTGAAGAAGAAAAAGGAGAGAATCTGGCTGATATGATGGCAGGAATTTTAGCGGATGCTCTGGAAGAAAGTAAAGAAAAGATACTTAATGATATAGATGAGATATATAGAATACACACCAGATACGCAATGAAGAATAAGCTTCCCAGAGAGGTTCACATAAGATTTACTAAAAAGGCACTCAGAGCAGAAATTTTACAAAAGTCAAGGAATGCTACAACAAAATATAAAGGGAAAGAGATAGTCGCACTAAAACAAATTCCAAGAAGAGTAAGAGACTTGAGAAGGGAATATCAATTTTTGATGAAGCGTTTAATTGAAAGAGGGATAAATTTTAGGTGGTTAATACCCGAAGGAATATTGGTAAATTGGCAAGAGCAGAGACACAGATTAGATACTGTAGAGAAAGCAGAAGTATTTTATTACCAATATTTTGGACAACAGGAAGAAAGGCAGAAAGGAGAAAGGGAGGTTAGGTTCCAAGAAGATCCTAGGGAGGAGACAGGACAACAACTGAGTGAATATGCTAAAGACCAGGAGGAAAAGGTATTGAGGGAAGGGTCAAAGGCGAAAGAGGTAAAAGAGCAAAGAGACATTCAGATGACGAGATCGACTAAAACAATAAGCAAGTGACCATGGAAGAGGAGATAAAAATAACTTTGATAAATATAAATGGATTGAATTCGGATATAAAAAGGAAAAGAACATTAAATAAATTGGGAAAATTAAAAATGGATATAATATGTTTACAAGAAGTTCATATTAGGCAACAACACAGGAAATTACTAGAATGTGCAAGATTGGGTGAATTGTATTCGGCATTAGTGGATCAGAGTAAGAAAGGAGTGGTATTATATATACAGAAAAAAATAAATGAAAAATGTATATATTCGGATGAAGAAGGGAGGATTTTAATGGTTAAAATAACAATGAACTGTAAAAAAAATATTATTAGTGGCAATCTACGCTCCAAATGAAAGCCAAGAAAATTTTTATGCAAAATTACACAGGAAAATAATGGAATTGGAATATGAAAATATATGTATGCTGGGAGATTTTAATGCTATTGTAGAGGCAGACTTGGACTATAAAACAACAAAAAAGAATAAGAAATTAAGGAAAACACTTCCAAAATCTTTCTACACTATGGTGGATGAATTAAATATATTAGATGCTTGGAGGGAAAAGTTTCCGAAAAAGGAACAATATACTTTTTATTCTAATAGACATATGTCCTGGTCGAGAATAGACATGATGATGTCAATAGACTTATTAGCAAATATACAAAGTATAAACATAGAAACAAACATATGGGCAGACCATAATCCGATCACAGCTATTTGGAAAGGGCAAAGGAAGAAAACAAGATGGACATTAAACCAAGAGATATTGAACGAAAAGGAATTTCAGCAATTTATGGAAAAAGAAATGTTTTTCTTCTTTAAAGAAAATAAAAAAGTGATATTTCACTCCAAACTGTTTAGGATACAGCAAAAGCATATATTAGAGGGCTTGCTATGATATATTTGAGTAAAAAAAATAAGCAGAAAAGACACATTAAGAAAAAACTAGAGGAGGAATATAAGAAATTTGAGAAAGAACTTCAGAAAGATACACAAAATAAAAAGATTAAAAATTTAATGGATTTGAGGAAACACAAAATGAATTTAATAGAAAATGAAGAGGTGGCATGGAAAATAAAAACAGCTAAACAGATTTTTTTTTTTGAACAGGCAAATAAACCAGGGAGATGGTTAGCATATAAAATAAAAAAGGAAAAGGAAAAAAAAATGGATTAAACAACTGGAAGATGCCGAGAGGATTTTACAATATCGGAACAAAGAGAAAAAAAATTGCCTGGGAATATTATGAGGACTTATATAAACAACGACTAGTCACAGAAGATAAAATAAAGCAATATTTGGAAGAAGTGGATCTACCTAAAATACCGGAAAAATTCAAAAAACTATTAGAGGGGGAAATAACAATGATGGAATTAACAGAGGCAATTAAAAGACAGAAAAATGGTAAAACACCAGGGCCGGATGGAATACCAGCAGAATTATATAAGACGTTGGAGGAGGTACAAGAGAACGTAATGCTGGAGCTGTATAATGAGCTTTTGATAGATACCAAGGCATCAGATTCATGGTCAGAGGCATTTATCACTTTGATTCCAAAAGAAGAGACTGATCTGCAAAAAATTAAGAATTATAGACCGATTTCGCTGTTGATTGCAGACTATAAAATCTTTGCATCAATTATGGCTGAAAGACTGAAAAAATTCTTAAATGAATCAGATCAAAATGGTTTTCTACCTAAGAGACAGATTAAAGACAATATGCGGATTATATTGAATACATTAGAATATTATGAAGCCCATCCAGGAAAACAGGTGGTGTGGATGTTTCTGGATGCTCAGAAGGCATTTGGTAACGTGAACTGGCAATTTATGATAATGCAACTTCAGAATATGGATTTTGGAGAGAGATTTATAAATGTAATTAAAACGATTTATCACAAGCAATTGGCAAAGGTAATGGTAAATGGAGATATGACTGAGAAAGTAAATATTATGAAGGGAACAAGACAGGGATATCCTCTATCTCCATTGTTATTTGTTTTGACATTGGAGGTTTTAAACAGGAGTATAAGGCAGAATAAAGATATAAAAGGTATGAAAATTAAGAGAGAAGAGTATAAATTGCAAGCATTTGCAGTTGATTTAGTTTTTATTTTGGAAGAACCACTAGAGACAGGACCCAAATTGATACAACAAATAGAAAAATATGGAGAAGTGGCGGGATTGAAAATTAATAAAGATAAAACAAAACTATTAGTGAAAAATATCACGGAAAAGCAAAAGAAGGAATTGATGGGGAAGTTAGATATACAGATAACGAAGAAGGTGAAATATTTGGGTATCCTGTTAACAGCAAAATGTATAACAATTAAAGAAGATAATTATTATAGATTAAAAAACAAATAGAAATAGATTTGGAAAAATGGAAAAACTTACAACTGTCATTGATGGGAAGAATTGCGGTAATCAAAATGAATATATTGCCACGATTGTTGTTTTTATTTTCAACAATACCAATAAGAATAGAGAAAAAATATTTTGATGAATTGAATAAAATGACTCTGAAGTTTATTTGGCAGGGAAAGAAGGCAAGGATTAAAAAATGCTACAGGATGCAAGATTTAGAGGTGGGTTTGGACTGCCTAATTGGGAATTATATTATCAAGCAGCAGCATTATCATGGATGAGAGAATGGATTTTACTAAGGAATACAAGATTATTGACATTGGAGGGACATGATTTGCAGTTGGGATGGCATGCGTTTATATGGTATGGGAAAAGTAGAATACACAGCTATTTCCAGAGTCATTATATAAGGAACTCTTTATATGTGGTGTGGGAGAAAATAAAAGAGAAACACTACTTGAAAATACCAAGTTGGCTTTCAACGATGGAAGCACTGATACATCCAAACATGTTTAATATGGGGAATATAATAAGATATAAAGATATTTTACCAGAAAAGGGGGAGCTGAAAACCAACCAAGAATTAGAGAAACAAGGAATAAAGATGGACTGGTATATGAGAACGCAAATACAATCAAGATATGAAAAAGATGTTAAAATAGAGGGTTTTAATTTAAAGAAAACAGAGTTAGATGAAATACTCACAGGAACTGATGAAAAGTTGATTAAAAAACTATATAGTTACTTATTGTATATTAAACTGGAGGATGAACAAGTGACAGAAACGATGATAAAATGGGCAAGAAACTTTGGGTATACGATTGAATTGGATAAATGGCAGCAGTTATGGGAAAGGAATTATAAATTGACAATGGCAACGGCATTGCAGTTGCAGTTAAGGCATATAAAGAAAATATGTATAAAATGTTTTATACATGTCACCGGAGAGATTAGCGAAAATGTTTAAGGATAGATCTATGAAATGTTGGAAATGTCATCAAATACCAGGTTCTTTTTATTATATGTGGTGGACATGTGCAGAGGCCAAAGCATACTGGATTTTAATTCAAACGTGGATAGAAAAGATGCTGCAACAACGCATAGAGTTAAGGCCGGAGATATTCCTGTTGGGTATTTTACCAGAGAAATATAACAAGAAAAATACATATTTAATTATCCATATAATTACAGCAGCTAGAATTGTATTTGCGCAGAATTGGAAAGCATTGAAAGCTCCCTCAGAAGGGGAGGTAATTAGGAAGATATTGGAATGTGCGGAGATGAATAGACTAACAATGAAAATTAAAGATGAGGATTCAGAATATTATAACATTTGGGGGAAATTTTATGATGGATGGAAAATGAATATGGGTAGAAGTCAGTCAACACCAATTGAAATGGAAGGAAGGTGATAAATTAAAGATTTGAGACCTAGGCGACAAAAATATTTGATTCTTGGAGGTAGCACTACATTAGCATAAATATATACCTAAAGGGATTAAATATATAGAAGTATTAACATAAAGGAGAGTTAAGGTTATTACTAGTACTAGAAATTATGGAAGTATAGTGAGATGTATTGCTCTGATGTTACCCATAAAATATATATGAATGGACATACTCTGGAGTGAAACGAGAGGGAGAGGAGAAAGAGGGGAGGAGTGGAGAGAAGGAAGGAAGAGGTTAGGAGGAGAGAGGGAGGGTTTGGGAGGCCTGTAGAGTGATCCTGGGGGCTGGGGGGCAAAAATGAGTGAAAAATGGGCCATTTTTCACAAAAACGGGCCTGTTTTTTGCAAAAAACGGGGCGTGCAGAGGGTTTGGGAGGACTGTAGAGTGATCTTGGGGGCTGGGGAAGGCAAAAACTTTTTGTTGTTGTTTACCTCTTCAAAATCTTGGTGCGTCTTATACTCCGGTGCGTCTTATAGTCCGAAAAATACGGTATTTGATTTCTCACTTGGTGCAGAATTAGTCTTCCAATTGATGTCAGGATAATTGAAGTCCCCCATAACTATTATAGTGTTTTCCTATATGTATTTGTTAGTTGGTTAGCAAAAAGGACATCTGTTTTTTCTGCTTGATTGGGTGGCCTATAGTATACACCTATGGCCATGTCATTCTTTTTTTCTTTTATATTGACCCATATGCATTCTAGGAGGTTTTCGTCTTTGGTTTCATGCATTTCTGTAGCAATATAGTGGTCCTTTACATACAGTGCAACTCCGCCTCCTCTTTTATGGGTTGGTTTTTTTTTTGTTTTTTTTTGAAGAGTTTGTATATTTCTCTCAGTGTGTTCCAGTCATGGGTTACATCCCACCAAGTTTATGTTATTCCAACTATATCATATCTACCTTCATGTATTAATAGTTCAAGTTCACCCTGTTTGTTCTCCAGACTTTGTGCATTTGTATATAGGCATTTGAGATCTTTATGTCTGACTCTGGGTATGCTTCCTATGTCTCCTATTTGGTGTTTGAGTTTGTCTTCTCAACTCAACTGGTTGCAGTGATGTCTTTCTACCAATTCCCTGGTTCAAATGGATGGAGGGTCTCCTCTGGAGGCAGCGTCTGGGTCAGTGTGCTCTGCTTCCACAGGTTGTGGAGTCATTTGTGCAGGACTGTAAGTTATGAGAACAAGACCACCTTCCCCCTTTGTGGGTGACCCTCCCAGAAGAGGCACTGTTGGTCTGACATGAGAAATGGAGAACAGAGGATAAGAGATGGAGTGGTGGAGTGGGGTTGATAGCTTGCAGGCAGAGTTTGAAAAGACATCAGTTAACATTATAGTTGTTAAAGGAGCAGATAAACCAGTCACAACAAAACGGGGATACTACAGATGAGAAAAAAAAGCTGGATTCTGGTAAGAAGGCAAAAGATGTCTGGTGCCGGCTGCTTTCCCTCTTTCCTCTCCCCGCTCCTCCTCCTCCTTCACACAAAAGCTGCGCTTTTAATCTGTCCATTGCAGCGCCCTGCCCGGGATTTACTTTGACAGCGGTGGGGCTTCGGGGATGGTCAATCCCCATTCGTGGTGCGGCGGAGAAGGCAGAAGGCAACCCCCCCACCAGACCAGACCAGCCTGGCGGGGGTGGGGTGGAAACCGAGCAGTGCTGAAAGCAACTCCCCCCCTTCTCTCTCACACACACACAGGTTTGATAAGATTGTTCTCTCACTCTCTCACCCCACCTCATCGCGGCAGTACCAGTCATGTTCTCCATGGTGGCCTGAGGCTGATCCGTCCTCAACCCCCCCCCATCACCTTGCTTCATTCATCTTCATTCTTCGCCACTTCTTCTCCTTGCTCGCCGCCGTAACGGAGCAGGAGGCTGGGGTCCTGGATGGGGCTGCTGGAGCCTCTGCAAGATGAGGCAATTGTCAGGATGTTGATGGCCTGGCTGCGGGGCACTCAAGTAAGCTGGTATGGGGCATGGGGGCAGCTCTGCAAACCCCACCTTGCTTCCTCTCCAACCCCCACCACCTGCTTTCCAGTTCTGTTCACTGCCGCCATGTGCAGGGCAACAAAAGTAGTCTGTGGGAGTACGGTAAAAAAAATAGTTCAGACCTTCCAACTTCTCACAAAAAAAAAAAAAGATCTCGTGAAGTTGGAAGATCTGAACTATTTTTTTTACCATAGCAATAGCAATAGCACTTAGACTTATATACCGCTTTACAGTGCTTTACAGCACTCTCTAAGCGGTTCACAGAGTCAGCATATTGCCCCCAACAATCTGGGTCCTCATTTTACCCACCTTGGAAGGATGGAAGGCTGAGTCAACCTTGAGCCGGTGAGATTTGAACCGCTGAACTGCTGAACAGTCAGCTGAAGTAGCCTGCAGTACTGCACTCTAACCACTGCGCCACCTCGGCTCTGTAAGTCCCACAGACTACTTTTGTTGCCCTGCATGCAGCGGCAGTGAAATGGGCCTGTGCGCACGTGCGCCTGCCGCCTCCATGGCATGGGCCAGGCTGAAGCGATGCGGGCCAACCCCTTACAGTTTCCAGGATGGCCGCGCGGGTCGGATCTGACCTCATCACGGGCCTGTGGGCCTTGAGTTTGACACCCCTGCTCCAGGGGGATGTGCAATGTAGTGAGCCTTCTGTCTTTTGCTATTCTAATGGTGGTGGGTAAATCCTATTATGTCCTAAAGGTCATGTCCTGTCCTTAGAGCTGGGGGGGAATGTAGATTTTAGGAGTCTTTGTTTTTCTACTTTTAATCCCTTCTGGGGGAGCTGGAATGAAGGCGTTTTGTTTATGAATAGGCTGGCCTGGATTTCTTAATGGGCACAAAATATCCATTTCTAAAGACTTCAGGCATCTGTTGGAGGCTGTTTCCTATAGCAAGAAGACTGGGGCTGCTTTCTGCCTTTAAGAGCATGTTTCTCCATTTCTTCTTTCAGGAAATATAATATTCTGCCTCTTTTAATATTAAGAATAAAAAACATTTTAATCTTGGGAGGGGGGCCTTCCTACATCAGCCTTACCCAATATTGCCAGTGGTGACAGATCATAGTGGTTATAATCCTTAAGCATTTGGGGATCCACATGTTTTACAGTCTTAAATTATACCTTCTTAAATTCCTCATCTATTGTTTTTTTAAAAAAAAAATATCTTTATTGAATTTTCTTTAAAAACATAACATAACAATTAAATACACAAATAACAAAAATAAACAAGAAACAATACAAACCATAACAATGAAATCGTACTTTTTTTTAACAGCCTATCAGTTATTAATATTAATCCTTAAGTACTCGGATAAATATAATATCTATATTTATACGTTATAAATCTTATCTTCTAAAAATCTGTGTCTATTGGAATATCATCTTTTATTTCTACAGCTATTTTATCCAGTTCATATATACTCACACTATATATGTGTATATAAGTATTTATATACATATATATATTTATTCCACCTTTAAATCTATTTTAGATTTAAGTCTTTAAATCCAATTTCAATCAAAAAGTGAGAAAAAATATTATATCGCGTGGATGGAAACTAATCAAGGAGACAAGCAACCTAGAACTGAGAAGAAATTTCCTGACAGTTAGAACAATCAATCAGTGGAACTGCTTGCCTCCAGAAGTTATGAATGCTCCAACACTGGAAGTTTTAAAGAAGAGATTGGATAACCACTTGTCTGCAGTGGTGTAGGGTTTCCTGCCTGAGCAGGGGGTTGGACTAGAAGACCTCCAAGGTCCCTTCCAACTCTGTTATTCTATTCTAACTTGCCAGAGGTCCTAAGATCAAACACTTTATAATCATTGTGCGGCTGGTTTAAACATATTAAACCATAGGGCAAAAACAGAGCATGGGTCACATTTTAAAGCCATTTTTAAAAGATCAGTCTGAACAGTCATCTCCTCTTCCGCTTTACATGATTTCTTAGCCGCTTATTTGTATATTAGTTTTCTAATAATTGATTTAATACAATTGTGTTGAACAACACTGCCTGTTATTTAAACTGCCGGGGCTAACAAGCTACCCTAGGTAATGTTCAGCTGTTATTCCAGTGGGAAAGTCTTTCCAACATTGTGTTACTCACCAGCTGATATCGGCATGTGCCAAAAAGTGTTTTAAAATTAAATTAAAGTTAATTTATAGTTCTGTTCCCAAATTTTGTTCCATTCAGAGAGATGTATATTGTACTCAAAATTTTGCGCCCAAGCTATCATTGACCCTTTAACAATTTCTTCAGACAGTTTATATTCTAACAAAAAACTATATAGTTTTGAAATTATTTTTTCATCAGTACCTAATAATATTTTATCTAGGCCATTCATATTTTGGAAACCAAGTTGTTTATCTTTATTGTATCTAGATTGGACCTGCAGATAGTGCCACCAATCTAGTTGTATACCTGAACCTGATTCATTAAGATCTTGGGGTTTTTTTGAGATTATCATAGTCATCCAATACTTGTTGGTAGGTTATAGCTGTCTTATCACTCAATAGATTTGGGTAGGTAACCGCTTCCACTGGGGAAATCCATTTTGGAAGCTTGATATACTGTTGGTTTTGTATCTTAGCCCAGCTTTCTAAAAGAAGTCCTCTTATCTGATGTCGGTGGAAGTACGAATGTGTATTATATTTCCCATCTGCTAAGAATGCATGCCAACCTATCTGTAAATCATAGCCCTCTATTGTTAAAATTCGTTTATTTCTTAAAAGTGTCCAGTCTTTAATCCAAGTTAGGTTGGCAGCTTGTTGATACACCTCCCAATCGGGTAATCCAAATCCACCTCTTCTTCTACTATCCTGTAAGAGTTTTGTTTTAATTCTTGCTTTTTTCTTTGACCAAATGAATTTATGTATAATTCTATTTAAAGTAACAAAGAAATCTTTTTTAAGTTTTACCGGAGCGATTTGAAATAAAAATAAAATTTTGGGGAGTATATTCATTTTAATAGTTGCGATTTTACCCATAAAAGATAACTGCAATTTTGAACAATTTTCTAGATCTTTATTAGTTTCTTTAAGTAATTTTGTGTAATTGTCTTCTTTTATTGTTATACATTTAGCGGTTAACCACAGTCCCAAATATTTTACCTTTTTAACCATTTTAATTCCTAATATTTTTTCCAAATTATCCTTTTGTTTTGCCGTTAAATTTTTAGTTATTACTTTTGTTTTTTCCTTATTTATCCTTAAACCTGCAATCTTTCCATATTTTTCAATTTCATCTAACAGTTTTAGTCCCGTTTCAATCGGATCTTCCAAAATAATAACCATATCGTCCGCAAAGGCCTGGGTTTTGTACTCCTCTTTATTTTCAGTCCTTTTATTTCCTGATTATTTCTAATTTCTCTTAAAAGTATCTCCAATGCCATGATAAATATTAATGGGGCTAAGGGGCAGCCTTGTCGAACTCCTTTACATATATTTATTTTCTCTGTTGCTTCATTATTAAATATTATTCTAGCTGTCTGTTCATTATAAATTGCTTTAATTAAGCCCGTAAATTTATCTCCTAATTCCATTTTTTCAAATAGAATCGTGAAAAACTTCCAATAAAGGTTATCAAACGCCTCCTGTGCATCAATAAATATTAACGCTACCTGAGTTTCAATATGCTTATCATAGTATTCAAGAACATTAAGTATTACTCTTGTATTATATCTTATTTGCCTGTTTGGCAAAAAGCCATTTTGATCTGTATGTATTATTTTATTAAGTATCCTTTTTAGTCTTTCCAAAATAATTGTATCCTAAATCTTGTAATCAGTATTTGGAAGTGATATAGGCCTATAATTTTGAATTTGTTGTCTATTTGTATCTTCTTTCGGAATTAATGTTACATATGCTTCTTTCCAAGTATCCGGAATTTTTGCTCCCATTAACACCTCATTATATACCTCCAACATTATTGTTTCCAGAGAGATCTGTAATTTTTTGTAAATTTAGGATGGGATACCATCCGGCCCTGGGGATTTATTGTTTTTTGTTTAG
>QLTV01003282.1:895775-949916 GCA_003457575.1 Thermophis baileyi | reverse complement strand
TGTGTGTATTGTATTGTGTTCCTGAGTATTGGCCTGGAAGAAGTATTTCAGCTCTTTTTCCATCATTTCTATATACTCTTGCTCTTTAACTATTCTTTGATCAAGGGTCCATCTTATTTTCAATTTCTTAATTTTCCCTTTCCACTTGATTGTAATCGGGTTATGATCCACCCACAGATTTGGTTCTATTTTTATTTCGCTTACTTCTGTTATTAACTCCATATTCATCCAGGCCATATCTATCCTTGACCACGACCTATGAGGATACGAAAAGAATGTATATTGTTTTTCCTCTGGATTTAAATAACGCCAGCCATCAATTAGATTGAATTCAGATTTCATGTCTACAAATGTTTTGGGAAGTAATCCCCTTGCTTTTTTCCTATTATTGCTTTTGTAGTCTTTTTTCCTATCAGATATCGCATTGTAGTCACCAATAATACATAAGTTTCCCCACTGTATTTTATCTAAATGTTCATGCAAATTCGCGTAAAAGGTAGTTTGATTTACATTTGGAGCATATATAGACGCTATCGTAATTGTTCTATTACCAGAGTTTATTTTAATAATTAGCATTCTTCCATCTATATCAGCATACAGTAATTTTGGATTTAGCCATTTTTGCACATATATTATCACTCCTCTTTTTTTGACCGTTGTCAGTGCCGTAAATGGATTATTTTGGATATTGGATATTCCATTCCAATTTCGGATATTCCAACAAAAATCTGTGGTCATTATTAATATGCACTTGTTGCATACATATAATATCAAACTGTCGCTTTGATAGTCTATGCAATATTCTTTTCCTTTTTGCCGGTGAATTTAAGCCATTTACATTCAACGATATTAAACTTATTTCTTCCTCATCCCTTCTTTTATTTTGAGTTTTCCCTAGATCCTCCTCTCCTTGCTTCTGTTTGCGCTCTCATTCTAACTCTTGCTCCCTCCCTTTCATTTTTAGAAGCTGTTATTCTATCTACAGTATTTCTTCTTGCTGCTGCAAGATCTCTTCAGAACTCAACTCCTCTTGCCTTTGCTTTCCTCTCTCGACTTCCTCTCTATTTTCCGGGGTGTCTTCACATTTTAGGTGTTGCTCATTGAAGTTTCTTGCCTCTTCGAATGTCATTACTCGATATCTTTTGTCTAACAATGTTATTATCATACCTTCTGGTAATAACCACCTAAAAGGTATTCTGTTTCTAATCAATTTACTTGAAAGAAAGTGAAAGGGCCTTCTTTTCTCTCTTATTCGTCTCGGTATTTGACGTAGAACCACAATTTCCTTCCCTTTATAGTGTTCTCTCTGGAATAATTATATATCTCATCCCTAGTAGCTTTCCTCAGGAACCTAATATGCACCTCTCTAGGCGGTCGATGTCTGTGTACGTAGCTAGTATTGAGTCTATATAACTCATCAATTTCCTTCTGAACCTCCTGAGTCGTTTTATTTCTAAATGCCACTAGTATCTCCACCATTACCTCTAAGAGGTTTTCCTCCTTACTTTCCGGAACATTTTCTCTTTTTTCCGTATGTTCCTGGAGTTCAATTAGTTTTTGCTCATTTTTTGCCATAGCCTCTTGTATCCCCTCCATTTTTGCATCTATTTTTCCAATTCTATCATCCACTTTTTTTATATCATCCCTAGTTTCTTCATGATGGGTATCCAGTTTTTGTTGCATTTTTAGCATCATTTCTTGTAATGAGGCTAAAGTTGCCTGATCACCTATCGATACTGTTTCAGCACGTTGGCCTGAAGAGGTTGGAGTTATGGGTGGTACCTTTTTCCCTGTCTTCACAATGGTAGAAGTGCTAGACATTTTTACTGAGTCCCAAAAATTATTCCAGCAAACCATATAAATTTGTTATTCTTAATAGATCTTAATCGTATCTAATACGATTAATTAGTTAATTAATTAGCAAATCTTTCTTCTTTCTTAATAAACTTTGAAAATCTATTTGATTATATTATTTTTTTTAATCACCCCATCAATTACTTAATACCAATATAGAAAAGCTTAAAAAATATTATTTCATTACTAAAGATATCTATACTCGTAAATATTAAGAAATAGAGAAGAATAGAGAGAGGAAGTCTTATATTAATCAGTTCATATAACTATCTACATTAAAAGATGTTATAAAAAAAAGGAAAAAGGAAGAACTAAGAGAAAAAAAGGAGATAAATCTTAACCACTTAACCACTTAATTACACCTTAGTTAATTGCTTAGTTACTTATTTTAAATCATCCACTCTTATTCCTAAACAAACTATTGTACAGCTCTTCTTCTTTCTTCTTCCATTTTCCAAGATGTCTCCAGTTTGCTTAGTCACGTCTCACTGCCAAGTGCATTCTTCCAGTCTGCTCCTTCCTCCTTTCACAACTTTCCTTCTAATGTCCTTTAGCATTCAATTTAAAGTTATTGTCTCTTTTCAAATCAGTTCAAATTTGCATTCAAATCACTCAATTATTACTCCCAAACGTCACATGTAATTCCTAATACAATTCTATCCTTCTTTCAAATGGACTCCGTCTTTAGATCTTTTCACACTTCTGCCATTTTGCCAAAGGTTATTTCCAAATACACAGAGGGTTTTCCAATTAATCAGGTGTCGGTAATTTCGTCAGTTTCAAGTTGTTCTATCACTAACACCACTGCCGCTCCTCTACTTCTCTGTCCACAACACAGCGTAATCGCCGCTTTCCACACAAAAGGGACAGTCTCAAAGCCTTCTGTAATTCACTTGGCAAAATAGGGCGTTCTCTCAGAATAGTTTTTTAGCTGTTGAAAAGTCACTCACTTATATCCGTCAGCTTCCTCGCTCGTTTTGGCTGTTTTTTCTCGCTTCCTTCTTCAACGCTTTTCAGCCACTTCTCCGGACCAGCATGGAAAAACCAGCTGGTATCTTCACGATCGGCGTTAAAGGGTTTCTCTAGCTCTCTGGGGGGGATCGCATATCACCCACAGATGCTCCAAGTTCCCCTTTCCTCTCACCGTTCCCTACAGGAGCAGGGGTAGCTTTACGGCTGCCAAATATCGTGAAAAAAGGAGTTTCAGCCGAGGGAGCTCCTTCGGCGACCCCTCTCCGATGCGACATCTAAACCGGAAGTCCCTCATCTATTGTTTCATAGGGCTCACTTGTTTTCCTTTAGCCCAGAGGCAGTATAGAAGGCACTATTTTCATTTTCACAACAGAGTTGTAATTTCCCTTATTTGGGGCTCCCTGGAAGTTTTAGTTTGTAACTCAGCCAGTGCTGAGAAGAGATTGTAGTCCAAAACAGCTGGAGGACAGCAGATTGAAAAAGACTACTGTGGGATGAAGCTATGCTCTGACTTGCTAACTGCCACCGGCAGCTAAACCTGCTCAAGAGTGTAGGAAGATTAATGTATGAGTAGAACACATAATAGGCTTTTCAAGTTCATCTAGGAAGAAATGCTTAGGGAATTACTTAAATAATTGCTATCACATAGTGGGGATCGTAAGTATAAAGAACTTTAGTAGATGTCAATCCTCTACTCCAGGGGTATCATACTTACGTCATCACGGTGGCGTCATGTGATGTATCAGGGCTTTTTTCCCCTTTGCTAAACCAGGCATGGGTGTGGCCAGCGCGTGACACATCCAACCCACAGGCTGTGAGTTTGACAGCCCTGCTCTACTCAGATCTGAAAGTAAGTCTTGTATAGTATTACATTAGGTGGTGGTTTCTGCATAGATTTAAAAGCACATTTAAAAATTTTTGAGGTAGAAAGTATACCCCTAAACTAAGCACTGGTGAATAAAATTACCTATCCCTCACAACTTTGTTGAATATGGAGACTTTATATGGCATCAACCCTGGCTGGGTGGTGTTAGACGATGCTAATAAGTGACTATAGGGAAATAGCCTAAATGCAGATTGTTAAGAATGGGAAAAATGTCACCAGGCCTGAGGATCTGAGGAAACTAGAAATCTGTCTCAATGCAAGGGTGAAATCCAGCAGGTTCTGACAGGTTCTGGAGAACCGGTAGCGGAAATTTTGAGTAGTTCGGAGAACCAGCAAATACCACCTCTGGCTGGCCTCAGAGTGGGCTGGGAATGGAGATTTTGCAATATCTCCACTCCCTTGGAGTGGGGAGGGAATGGGGATTTTGCAGTATCCTTCCCCTGCCATGCCCACCAAGTCACACCATGCCCACCAAGCCACGCCCACAGAACCGGTAGTAAAAAAAATTGGATTTCACCACTGTCTCAATGACTCCACTATTGGAGTGGATATATTCATTCTCTCTCTGCCTGGGGTTTGCATATTTTTTGCAATCTGCATTTAGGCCATTTCCCCTAGTCACTTAGTCACTAGTCTAACACCACCCAGCCAGGGCTGATGGCATATAGTTTGCCCTGTCCTCGTTCCTGTTATATTGATATACAACTTAGTACAGCCAGTGGTATCCATGCAACTAGCTTGGGAGCTGGAGGTAGGTGACTGGTGGCCAAGTCGCATGAGTAAAACCCATCTGATCAGATGATCAGAACCAGCCTTATGCAGCCATTTGTTCAAATGTTATCTTTTGAACTACCTGCCTTTAAAACAAATTAAAGGCGGCCGGTTTTCTTCATTGAGGGAATTGAAGGGGTGAAAAAGACCTACGCTGATGTGTATTCATTTAATACAGTTGCAAAAAATCCCAAGCGGCGGGAAAAGGTAATAATAGGGAGAGTATCACCGTCAGGTGACAAAGGAAACGCTCGAACTCTACTGCGCTGGGGAGAAGGGGCGGGGCGGGTAGACGGCTGGGTCAGGATAAAGCCTGGTAATTGAGTGTTAATTGACCCTGAACACTCCCTTTTCCTAACTTCCCCTGTAAAATAATCCTCCGATTTGAATACAGCAGGTTTGGGCTCCTGCCCCCGTGGCGGGTGGAATGGAGTTAGCAGAATTTCCCCCCTCCCGGTAAGCATCTGTGGCATTTCCCACTCCCCCCACGATCTTCCCTGAAAGTTCCCAAAGAAGCCCCCGAGGAAAGAGACAAAGCACGCTCCTCTGCACCACCGCCGAGGAGAGGACGGGGCGAAGGGAGGCAGAGCGCGCGGGTGGTTTACTCCGGTGTGGGGGTTTTTTGGACATCCTCCACATTCCGCCTACGCACACCCTCGCTTTCCCACCCTCAGCTCCTGCCTGCTGTACGAGTGCGCACACGCAAACGTCCGCTGCTCCTAGGGAGCAATAACGGGAGCGACAAGCTGACCGTCCACCAGAGGACTTCAGTTCGCTTTCCTCGCTGCAAGCAGCCTTTGTTCTCGGGCCGGATTCCTTGCCGGTGAGCGGTTGCCTTCGTTTGCTGCTGCTCCGTGGAAGTAGCTTCTCTGCTGTCGGTGGTTCCCCGCTTCCTCAGTCTGCAAAGTAGGCTGAATTTAGAGGAACGCGAATAGCCGAGAGACAGCGAGCTGTAGGTAGATAGCCGCCGAAGAAAGAGGCCCGAGGGGGCATTTTCTCATCACAACGTAAGTTCCAGCAGTTATACTGTATATCCAAAGTCTGAGCGAAGTGATGCAGGGATAGAGAACTCACGCGAGGCATTTACTCGTGTTTACTCGGCATTTACTTAAAGGGATAGCAGATTTGCACTACCAAGTAAGAAAAGTCTAGCTGTGCTGTGCTATTTTTAAATTTCCACTTATTTTAATGGGAGACAGTTTCACCTCTGCTTGATTTTTTTTCTTGAAATTGCTAAGTTTTAACAATCTGCCTTATAAAATGTAGAGGCAAAATGAGGGTGTGTATGTAGGAGAAACTAAATCTGCGAACTATATCTGAACTGGTGTCATTTAAATGGTCTTCCAGTCAATAAAACTATTGTTCATACATTGCTTTCAATTCATGCAGGAAAACCACTAACAGTTGTGTTTATAGAATGTTTCTGTCATATGAAATGAGCATTAGGAGCTGCCTTTAGCAACGAAGTTGGCTGTTTTGGGTTAATAATTAAGCTACATCTGTGAAAGAATTTCCCTTGAAACAGTTTTCTTCATAATAAATTTAATCAATATTTTCTTAATAAATGAAGTATCTTCTGATTTCTGTTAAGGCACATGCTGAATAATTATTCCATTAATCTAATTAGCTGTTTGCTAATGAGGATTATAAATTTTCTTCAGATGTCCCTAAGCTTAAAGTTTCATTTTGTTTTTTCGTACAATGCTTACTTTGTGTCATCTTTGTACTAAAAAAGTCTCTCATCGTGCATGCTGTTTAGTCTATTTATAAAAGGGAATTTGCTTAGATGGAACTGAAGACTAGGACCAAAGATTCTTCAGAGCTAAAATTGGAATGGTGCTTTGTGGAATTGTGCTCCTCCTCCTAGTATAATGTTCAACATTATTTTAGGGTATTTTCATATCCAGAGCTGTAGGGTTGGTGCTAGAAATATACTTCTGCTCTTCAGGTTCTAATGACAATTGTTTATGATTACAGAGTATCTTTTCTAGGTTGTATGAATGCTTAATTCCAAGTAAGGACACACATTGCTATAAATGTACTTAGAATTCCAGAAGTGGCTTAATTAGAAAGGACCAATGTGACACATTACCTGAATAACCTTGGCACCATGCAAGATCTCTCATAAATTGATTCCTTGCAGACTGTCAAATGTATATGTGATATTGAATCATTGGACAGTGTGTAACAAATTGAAAATGAACCAATGTGCAAAATTCAGCCCACTTCAACCAGAAAACCCCCTTCTGACCCAAGTTATAGGAAAAATGTGATAAACTAAAATCTAAAACGGAACCATTTACAGAGGTGAGACTTCATGCAAGTGCCTTTTTGTCTATGGAACTCATGGGATGTCTTGCACCCCTTAACACATATCAGTTGTCCTTGTGAGTTCCTGAAATCAAACAAGGTAAAAATATATTAAATGATAAAATAGTCTCTTGAGAAACTTTAGTAAGAACTCAAGATCATTTATTTCTTGCCATATGCCCTAGTTAAAAGAAACCAAACTGAGATAAAGTAAATAGTTGGAAAACCTTTCTAATAGAAAAAAAATATTGTTTTCTCTCTGAGTATACATTGAATTGTTGGAGAAATTTCCCCTATATCAGTATATTAACATTTCATTTCATACTTTATCAATAATATGCCTTACCCATCTGGGAGCAGGTGCTAACCACTTGTTAAGTAGAGTTCAATTGTATAAATGATCGGCTTAATTATATACTAGTAAAAGTTAAGTTAATCTATCTCATGTTAAAAGTATGTGTGCATGTATTGGGACTAATATTAAGTAAAGTTTTAGATGAATTTTTGACTAAAACAACTATTCATATATCTTGTGAGAGCATTAGCAATCTGGCTGTAAGATTGAGACTTTTTTGGTTTTTGGTCCAAGTTGTGATATTACAGGCTAACACTGCCTTTCATAATGCTGGCTGGGAATGAAAAGAAGTGTAATCCACCACTCTAAGAGGGCACTGGTTTGGGGAAGTCTGGGAAAAATATGCCACCTGGCACAATTTTGTGTGCTCATTTGACCTGGAAGTGATAGTGCAGTTCAATGTTCATTAAACAGAAAGAGCTTGCAAAATTAGGAAGGTATGCCACAGAAATATCTTTGATTTGTAACTAAATGAATTCTAAAACTCAGGATTGTTGGGTAAATCAGCTGTACTTTGTCATCTTTGATCCAAAAATTTACAGATAGTCCTCGAGTTATGACCACAATTGAGCCCAAAATTTATGTTGCTAAGTGAAACATTTGTTAAGTGAGTATGCCCAATTTTATGACTCTTATGACTTGCCACAGTTGTTAAGTGAATCATTGTGTTTGTAAGTTAGTAACATGGTTGTTAAGTGAATCTGACTTCCCCATTGACTTGACTTGTCAGAAGGTTGCAGAAGCTGATTGCATGACCTCGGAACATTGCAGCCGTCATAACTATGAACCAGTTGCCAAGCATGTGACCATGGGGATGCTGCAATGATTGTAAGTGTGAAAAACTGTCAAGTCACTTTTTTCAGTGCTGTTGTAACTTTGAACAGTCCCTAAATGAACTGTTGTAAGTGGAGGACTAGTTGTTATTGTCAAGGAAGTTCACAATGGTTTGGCAGTATCATTGTCTAAATCAGGGGTGTCAAATTCAAGGCCCGTGGGCCAGATCCCGCGGGGTGCTTAGATCTGGCCCGTGGGGCCGCCGTAGAAACAGCGAAGGACCGGCCCGCGATGCCTCTGGCAGTGAAAACAGAGCTCCATTTTCGCTGGCAGAGGGTTGCAGGAGGCCGTCGCAGCCAAAAATGGAGGTCGCAAGGGCCGCTCGTGGCCCTCCGAGCTCTGGTTTTGCTGACAGAAGGTTACAGGAGGCCATCGCAACTGAAAACGGAGCTCGGGAGCCCGTTTTCACTGGCGGAACGCTCGGGCCTCCACAGGCGACCCTGACACGTGACGTCAAGCTGGCCATGCCCACCCTGGCCACGTCTACCCCGGCCCCCCCGAGGTCAAACACAACCATGATACGGCCCTCAATGAAATCGAATTTGATACCTTTGGTCTAAATTATTTCATACTTGAAAGTATGTATACATGTTACATATGCAGGACATAATTTGAAGAGCACAACTTTTTTAAAAAGCATCTATGTAATAAGACTTTATCTCATCGTTTTTTAATGGAGAAGTCACTAGGACCCATGTTCTTCATCAGTTGGCTGTTTTATATATAGCTGGGTTTAGGAATATAAAACCATCTTTGGTTAATGACATCGTTCAGTGTATTTGCCAAATAATTGTGGTATCTATGTATTTCAGTTTAAAAAATTGTTCTGTCTTAGCAGTATTGAACAGCTGTGGTTTGTGGTATCTTGTGATGACTTTACAACAGTTCAGATTCTTTCCACTCTGGGGTGAATGAACAATGATGTCATTTTCTGCCTTCAAAGCTTAACCTTTAAGGTATTCTTAACCCTGGGGAAGTGGAAGTTTCCCCAAAAGTCCATTCTAGCATGGAACTGTTGATTCAAGCACATTCCAGTGTTTAAAAGACTTAGCCACCAAATGTCTTTTTGTGGTCAGAACTAGCTAGAAATGATATTTTAAGGAATAGGGAACAGACATGTTACAGAATATTATTTTTGTGTTAATTTCTTTTCCTTATTGAGACCACATGTCTCTGATATGGCATATTTTAATACATACTGTATTTGGCTAGAAAGCTTAAAATGCATTGTTTTTAATTCCTTGGATAGGTTTTTTTCAGAAGGTATGGGTCAGGTTTATGTACATTATAATAGTCCTTTTGAACCAACAATGATTTTTTATGATGGACATGTATATGAACCAGAAGAGCTAATGACTTCTATTGGTCTTTGTTCTAATAAGGCAGCCTGAGATTTAGGGTACAGTGTGCATATACACACATGCATGTTGGAATTGTGGCTGCTTAAGGGAAAGAGAACAATAGTCTATTTCCCACAAAAAATGATTAGCCTTTGCCTGGAGGAATATATATACTGAATTATGTTTTTTTTTAAAGAGAGTTGAACTACCATTCTTTATTGTAACTGATCTTTCTTTTGGACTTGGATTTTCATTTCTTTGCATATGTGTGTGCAGTAGAAAGCAGGGCAATGAAATATCACATTGCTGATGTCAATGCAAAAGACAGATTTGTATTCTTTCCCACTATATGATATTGAAAAGCAGAACATGTATATGACTTCTGGGAAGAAATAGTGAACTGAAGATAACTCTGCTAAAAGCATGTAGGCTAGCTCTTTCTGACAAAGAGGGTTTGAGATTGCCTCCAAGTGCTTTAGATGGTTACTCTTCACAAGGAGAGCACAAGACCAAGGTCTCTATTGGCTTTAGAGGTCTGGGAGATAGCCATCTTGCTCAAACCAAGGATGGCACCTTTACACTAGCTTGGCATATTTACTTTTATAATTACTTTCAGAAATTGTTAATTGCTTTTTAGCTATTAGAAGCCTTTGGATGGACAAGCCAAAGGTGCTTTTGCAGGAGGCAACTGGACTTTCTCCAGTGTGCTGAGCAGAGAATCCAAAGAATGGGTTAACCCCGCCTTTCTGCCCAGAGACTGAGTCCTTTTAAACTTTGCAGCCACGCCTCTCTTGACTGTCCCCCAGTTTTGACTCAGTCTTAGCCCAAGAGAAACGCGTTTAAGAGGAGCTCTTCAGAGCAAAAAGGCACAGTTAAATTCTTTGGATTCTCAGCGGTTTTTTCAGCAGCGATGAGGTTTTCGGGAGAGCAATACAGCCGCCGCAGCAATCAGCTGTTTGGTGCGAGAGCGGCACATATTTAGCTACAAATTAGCTGCTTTTCAGTGAACAGTGTGGCTTTTGGGTGAGCAACACAGCGTGATTTTTGGGGGAGTGTTACAACTGCTCAAGCAATCAGCTGGTCGGCGGGAGAACAGAGCAGCTACCGTCAGCTGTTTTTTGGTGAATGGAATGGCTTTCCAGTGAGTGATACTGCCGCCGCAGAGATCAGCTGTTTTTGAGGAAATGATCTGCCCCAACGACTCAGCTGGCTACCCCGTTTGATCAGCACAGCCGCTGCAACAATTCAGCTGGCTACCCCATTTGATTGGCACAACCGCTGCAACAGTCTGGCTGGCTTCCCGTTTGATCGGCACAGCCGCCGCAATGACTAAGCTCCAACTGGCATAGCCGTAGAGCAACGTGGCTGGCGTCTTTGTTCCGCCCAGTGCCCCTGCCATCTTCTGGCTCATTCAAACAGAGCCAATGTTTGGCACGCTTTTCAGCGGCAGACGCCCTGGCGCCTCCCCAGCAGGGGACCGGAAAGCTTCCAATACAGCAGGAGAAACAAAGGATGGAGGATACTACTGCCTCAGAGAACCATGAGGTGGCTCACATGAGTGGGGAAGAGAGGGGGGCCCCAGTACAGCCCCATATTAAACAGAAAGGTCCCTCAGCATCAAGAGCGGGCAGTAGAAGAGTGGCTGCCTGAATAAAGGCAAAAGCCTTGCATCCCAGAAAAGCCTCTAAGGCTGAGGAAAGAAATGCCCAGAGACACCAAAAAGCTCTGGAGAAAGAGATCGCCAAGGCTGAGAGGCAAGCTGAGCGACGAAGACAGACAGATCTTCCCGGGGGAAATTCCATCACTTCCCATTCATTGCCTGATCCAATCAGGAAACGAGACTCTGAGCTCCCATACTCGGTCGCCAGAGGGCACCAGAGAACAATCTCCACAGCTACCTTTTATAAGAGGCAGCAAGGAGGATCCCTTTGCGCTCAGGTGGGATTCAACTGGTTCTCACCGGTTCACCCGAACCGATAGTAAATTGCTTATGCAGTTCGGAGAACCGGTTAAAAATAAAGTGCAAGAGAGGGGGTTTTTCTCTCTCTCTCTCCCTTCAGTTAATAGCTCCACTTAAGAGTTGCAGCTGGAATGCAGCTATTACATCGAATCAAGTCAATAAACACCAGAAACTGACAGCATTAGGGCAGGGAAACCCATCAATCACCCATCTAGGGATGGGCTTAACCTCTTCCATTCAGGAAGAAGGACAAGATTACAAACATTTTCATTATAAAGAGTATTAAGTAACACTTCTGTGATCATCTGATACTCCCTGGAGTTTCCCAAGACTTTTTATAGCTGCTGCAGTATTGGCTACTTTTTGTTTCTCCCTGGGGGAAAAGATACCGGAAGGGACAATGATGCAGCTTGATCATACAGGCTGTGAATTTAATGCATGTGTGTCCAGCCAGCTGTATTGCTTCTGCTGTGAAGCACCCAATTTAGAACATAGAGAGTATAGAATAATAGAGTTGGAAGGGTTAATGGCTTTTGGCAGCACGCCCAGGCTTTTAATTAGCCTGAGCAGCTGCTCTTAGTTTCCCTCTCAGCTGCTGTATTTGCTTTGGGGTTGACTTTTTTAAAAAAGGGGGAATGGCTGTTTTTAGTTTTTTGCATTGTTTTAGTGGTTCCTGGCACTGTCCTTTTGGGGTGTACTTCCCTCACTCTTTTTGAAAGCCTCTAGTGATGGAGCACCCACAACTTCTGAAGGCAAGCTATTCCATTGGTTGATTGGTCTCACCCTTAGGAAATTTCTCCTTAGTCCTAGGTTGCTTCTCTCTTTTCTTAGTAGATATTTCTCTCTCTGGGCACACTGAGAATATATCTGCTGAACAATGGGTGTTCCGCATGGGTGACAGGAAGGGCCATCCGGCCATTAAAATACTCTGCTAGCTCCATTCAGTTGCCCAGACTCTACCCCAGAAAGGATTATGGGGTCGTTAAATGGAGATTATAGGGGGTTGGACTAGAAGACCTCCAAGGTCCTCTCCAACTCTCTTATTCTATTCTATTCTAAATATTGGAACAGTGCTATTTTAGTGTGCTATTTTATTGTGAGTTGGACTAAGGAGAAATTTCCTAAGGGTGAGACCAATCAAGTTGGCCATGCCCATCCAGTCACATGACCCATTTCCCACAGAAAACACCGGGAGCCACAAAACCTGGGTAGGTGTGGCTGGGGGGGGGTTGTTATGTGACTGGGTGGGAGTGACATTGAGTTGGCCACACCCACCTACTCACATGACCACCAAGCCATGCCCACCAAGCCACGCCCACAGAAGTGGTAGTAAAAAAATGAGAGCTTCACCTGATGACCAATGCCTCCAACAGGACATCAACAAGTTGATAGCGGTGATGGAATTTTCAGCTGATGCCACCCTAGATGCAGCCAAATTCGCTTCCAGGGCTATTGTATCATCGGTAATGGCCCGCCGTCTGCTGTAGCTTCGCCACTGGCAGGCGGACACAAAATACAAATGAAGGTTAGCCTCTGCACCCTTCAAGGGTGGCAGGCTGTCTGGAGAGGCTATGGAGCCCATATTGGTGGAAACCAAAGACAGGAGAAAGATCCTGCCTCTCGCCTTATTTTCACAAGCCCTCCTTTCGGCCAACAGACACAGGATTGGGCTACTCCCAGAGGACGTACCCCCACAGAGCTGATCGCCAGACGGATAAAACTGGATTTTGGAATAGAAACAGACAACAATTCCAGAACAAGAGACCATTTCATGGCTCTGGAGGTTGACCCTTCTGTCGCTACAAGTGACCCCAGGTCCATCCCTCCCATTGGTGGCTGCCTAGGGCTATTCTCAAATCAATGGGAGGCAACCACGACAGACACCTGGGTCCTAAACACAGTGAGACTAGGCCTCATGCTCGAATTTCTCTCCACACCCCCGAGATTCTTCATACGATGCCCCATATCAAGAAACAACACAAAAAGGGGTCTCATGGAGGCTGCAATCAAACACCTATTGGACATTCAGGCTATCCAGCCGGTTCCAGCGGACCAACAGGGGCAGGGATTCTACTCCATCCTATTCGTAGTCCCAAAGTCCTCGGGGGTGGGGTAGGGTGGAGAGCGATTCTGGACCTAAAAAGGTTAAACGATCATCGGATCTACAAGAGGTTCAAGATGCGGTCTCTCCAGTCCATCCTGGAGAGCATCCAGGAGGGCGACTTCTTAACATCCATAGATCTGACGGAGGCATACCTCCACGTACCTATTCTACTGTCACACTGTCGGTTCCTCCGGTTCTACTATGCGGGACGGCATTATCAGTACAGAGCCCTACCATTTGATCTGTCTTCAGCACCCAGGGGTTTTCACCAAAATACTGGTGGCACTGGCAGCCCACCTCAGAGCGATCCCAATCCGCATCCAGTGTTACCTGGATGACATCTTAATCCAGTCCTCCTCCCACCTTTGGGCGGCAGAGGACCTGCAAGGCACAATCCGGGTCCTTCAGGATCACGGATTTTCCGTCAATTACGGAAGAGTCACTGGACTCCTTCCACCCATTTACCACACCTGGGGGTGATCATAGACACCTCATTATGAGAGGTCTACCTATCGCAGGAGTGTCAGGACCAGAGGTGGTATTCAGCAGGTTCTGACCAGTTCTGGAGAATCGGTAGCGGAAATTTAGAGTAGTTCGGAGAACCGGTAAATACCACCTCTGACTGGCCCACCCCCATCTATTCTCTGCCTCCTGAGTCCCAGCTGATCGGGAGGGAATGGGGATTTTGCAGTAACCTTCCCCTGGAGTGGGGAGGGAATGGAGATTTTACAGTATCCTTCCCCTGCCACGCCCACCAAGCCACGCCCACAGAAGTGGTAGTAAAAAATTTTTGAATCCCACCACTGGTCAGGACAGCATAAAAGCATTGGCAAACCGGATCCGAACGATCCAGTCAGTTCCACTGGTGGTCCTCTCACAGCTCCTGGGCAAGATTTGATCTTGCATCACAATCGTTCCCTGGGCACGTCTACATGCCAGGACCTTGCAGTGGTTCCTCCTACCCTACCAAAGGTCCAGCAAGAGCAAGTCACCCACCAAGGTTTGGGTCCCACACAAGGTACTTCAGTCCTTCCAGTGGTGGACATCCCGGGCCATGACAAAGGGATGTGGCTTCAAGAAGTCCAGCCGCCTGACTATCACCACAGATGCCAGCCTCTTCGGCTGAGGTGCTCACTTTCAATCACAGATGGCACAGGGACAGTGGTCACAGGACGATCTGACAAACAACATCAACTGGCTGGAGCTCAGAGCAGTCCATCTGGCCCTCATATCGTTCCAGGACAAGATCTCTAGCCATCACGTCCTCATCTGACAGACAACGTAGCTGCCAAAGCCCACATCAGTCGTCAAGGGGGCACCCACTCCAGACCCCTCATGCGAGAGGCAGAGAAACTGGGTGTCTGGGCAGAGAAGCATCTTCTCTCCATCAGGGCGGAACAAATCTCAGGGACAACGAATGTACAGGCGGATTGGCTCAGCAGGACCACAGTCAACCACTCGGAGTGGCGCCTGCATCCAGACCTGTTCAGGGAGCTGTCAGAACGGTTTGGGACTCTGTTCCTGGACCTGTTCGCTACCCCATTAAACAGTCACTTGCCGAGGTTTTACTCCAGGTTTGCAACACCGGGGGCAGAGGGAACCAATGCACTCTGCACTCTGTGGCCTTGAGGTCTCTTATATGCCTTTCCCCCTCTTCCCCTGATCCCAGGGGTAATCAGGAAGGTGTTGGCAGAGAAGGCAGAGGTATTGCTCCTGCCCCACACTGGCCCAGACGACCGTGGTTTGCAGATCTGGTCAGTCTGTCCGTATCCAGGCCATGGAGGATTCCTCAGGACAGAATATCTCTCAGTCAGGGGGCTCTAGTCCACCCAGAACCACAATGGCTTCAACTGACCGTATGGCATTTGAGTGAAGGGTTCTGAAACAGGGCAAGTTCTCTACCAGGGTGATCAGGACTATCCAGGCCTGTAGGAGGCCATCAACCAACAGAATCTATGACTCGACTTGGAAGACCTTCTATAACTGGTGTTCCAGGGACAACATTAATCCCATCTCTGTATCCGTTGCCCAGATCCTGGAATTCCTTCAGGACAGGCTGGACAAGGGCATATCCCCAAACACCATACGCAGACAGGTGACAGCTCTGTTGTTGGCGTTGTCGTGGGGATTTGGAGTCCCACACACATCACCCTATTGTACACAACTTCATTAAGGGACCAACCAACTTAAAGCCTCTGGTGGTACACAGGTATCCCACCTGGGACTTGCCCAAGGTCCTGCAGGCACTCTCCTTGGCTCCCTTCAAGCCGTTACAG
The DNA here is from genome assembly GCA_003457575.1 of Thermophis baileyi. NCBI lineage: Eukaryota > Metazoa > Chordata > Lepidosauria > Squamata > Dipsadidae > Thermophis > Thermophis baileyi. The sequence continues at coordinate 934,254 of QLTV01003282.1, read as the reverse complement.
ATGGCCAGCCTGCGTTTTCTCACCTGCAAGGTAGCCTTCCTTGTGGCTATTACCTCGGCTAGACGAATTTCAGAGTTGGCGGCCCTCTCCATAAGGGGGGACCTGTGTGTATTCCATTCAAACAGGGTGATTCTGTGGCTGGATCCCTCCTTTCTCCCCAAGGTTAATTCCTTGTTCCACAGGGCACAGGAAATCATTTTGCCAGACTTCTGTCCAGGTCCAACTCATGCCCTGGAAAAGAAGTGGCATACCTTGGACGTCAGGAGGGCCCTCCGCATCTACATCAAAAGAACAGCTCCTTTCAGGAAAACGGAGTGTCTATTTGTGTCATTCCAGCCTTCTACACTGGGTAACAAGGTCACGGCATTGACAGTGGGTCAGTGGATAAGGGCATGCATCGCCAAAGCATATGAGCTTCATGCTCTTCCATTGCCCCGGCGAGTGACAGCCCACTCTACCAGGAGCGCGGCCACTATGGTGGCATGGGCGACACAGGCCTCTCTCAAGGAGGTCTGTAGGGCAACGACTTGGTCCTCACCGTCCCTGTTCATCAGACAATACAAATTGGACACTTTCGCTTCGGCTGAAGCGGCCTTCAGCAGACGGGTTCTCCAAAAGGTACACTCAGACCTGGAGACTTGGGATCAGACCGCGGCCCACCCTTAGGACAAGCCGGCTTTTATATGTCCCATTCTTTGGATTCTCTGCTCAGCACACTGGAGAAGGGGCGTTGGTCTTACCTGATACGCTCCTTCTCGGTGTGCTGAGAGAGAATCCAACCCCACCCTGGCGACCGTCTGGTCCAGAGTCCAGAAGTGGATAACAGGATCAGTAATGCATCAAGTCAACTGCTACGCCTTCATCAAAACTGGGGGACAGTCAAGAGAGGCGTGGCTGCAAAGTTTAAAAGGACTCAGTCTCTGGGCAGAAAGGCAGAGTTAACCCATTCTTTGGATTTTCTCTTAGCACACCAAGAAGGAGCGTATCAGGTAAGACCAACGCCCCTTCTTGTTTTTTCTTTGAAAATGTTTTGCTTCTCATCCAAGAAGCTTCTTCAGCTCTGACAGGATAGTGGAGAATGGAATGATTTATATTCCTTGCAGACAGCTGGTCATTTGCATCCTTTTAGAGGGTTGTTGAAGCACTTGGAGGTTTATCTGTGTCCTCAGGGTCACCTGAGTAGTGCTCCTGGTTCCTGTAGTCTGCAATTTTTCCTCTGGAAATCCATTCCTCTCCCACACCATTCAAAGGGTGTTCATCCCAAATTGTATAGCTAAAAGTCTGTAGAGATTCTCAGTCATCCAGGTCATGGTTGTCCCAAAGGTGCTTTCTTGTTTTTTTTCTTTGAAGACGTTTCACTTCTCATCCAAGAAGCTTCTTCAGCTCTGACAGGATAGTGGGAAATGGAAGGATTTATATTCCTTGCAGACAGCTGGTAATTGGTAAGAAAAAAAAAACAAAGTCCAGTTGCCTCCTGAAAAAGCACCTTTGGGACAACCATGACCTGGATGACTGAGAATCTCTACAGACTTTGGACGGACAAGTTTGAATGCTGTGAGTTTGCTTCACTGTGAAGCAAAAGAAGTTTTAAATACAAATTTAAGGGTTTAATTTTTTTTGAACCGCAAAAGTGTGATTAGAACTTTAATTTTGCAAAGTTACAAATGGGCTAAGGGTCCAGATGGATTTGAAATAAGATTTTGGAATTAATTCTGGAATCCTTCCTAAGGGAAAACTTCTTTTGTTTTGAATTCTTTCAAAACATGTTAGGATGAACTTTTGAACGTTGGATTCTAGAGGGAGCCATAAAGAACTAAAGATTACAAATAAAGGAGAACAGTTAAATTTAATTTATTAAAACAGGATGGAAGAAAATATTTTAATATTGGACATTTTGAATGATATTTTTGAACAATGGACCCAGAAATTAAGATTGCCTACCTCTATAGATGTACTATGTTTAAAATGTTATTGAAGAGGAACAAGTTTTACTGGACAAGACATCTTGATTTATTCCAAAGACGTGTTCTTGCATGTCACCCATGTAAAAAAAAGTATTACAAAAATTATAAGAGCACAAACTTTTTGCCAAGCTAGAAAAATGTACATTTGATTTGCCTCAATTAGACTCTTTAGTGTACAGAATTGCATCATGGCATAGATGGATCCAGAAGAGGTACAATCTGTTCTATTTCAGTAGAGGCACATCCCTCTCCTGACGTGAAAGAGGTGCAGCGTTTTATGGGCTTTGCTAACTTCTACTGGAAATTCATCCCTAATTTTGCTGATTGTGTAAAACCAGTGTCTTAGCTTTTAAGAAAGAGTGGATGGTTCTCTTTATCGACTCAATAGGAAACAGCATTTCAAAAACAACCTTGGGAGATAGGGCAATGAGTTACAGTCAAGGACGAAGAGATATAAGACTGCAGCAGAATATGGATACAACAGGAGTCTCTGAGGAAGATCCTAGTATTTTTGGGCTGTAAAAGGAATGGCAGGAGAGAATTGTATTTTCAGATTTGCAAGATTCTGTAATAGTGATGTAGAATTAACTAATTTGGTGCCATTTCCTGTATGGTTCACCTTGATAGTCTGTCACTGTTCAGGAATAGGGTAGAAAGAGATGGGAAAAGAAAATGTGGAGAGAATTGGAGTTGATGGTCTGATACACTTGTCTGAGAGCCCATTAAACAATTGTGTTCATCTTGAAAGGCGGTGAGTGGCCTCTGGCTATGTTTTGAACTGCTATTGTAGATTCTATTTGTCAGCAGTTTTAACTATCCTCTAAGAGCTTAAATTGCATTGCCTAGTCAATACAAAATAAAACTTGATAGAACCCTAGTTATCCTGTCTTTACATATTTTTATGTACTATGTATCATATGTCAATTATAAAACAGAGAGTAAAAGGCATTTGTCTTACCTTCCAAGAAGATTATAACCATTAATAATTCTAGAGCAGCGGTTCTCAACCTGTGGGTCGCGACCCCTTTGGGGGTCAAACAACCTTTTCACAGGGGTTGCCGCGCGCGCTAGGCCGCCATCTTGGAAATGCTCCCAGTTCGGCCGTGCCTGCGGGTCGCCGGACAGCCGGTAGCCATGGAAGCGGGAGACTTCGCCCACCCACCACCATTTGGGTTCTTTTACCCTCTGCGCATGCGCAGAACGCTTTGCGCATGCGCAGAGGGTAAAAGAACTCAAATGGTGGCGTCCAGGCGGGTGGGTAAAGTCTCCCGCTTCCGTGGCTACCGGCTGTCCGGCGACCCGCAGGCACAGCCGAACTGGGAGCATTTCACCCCTGGTGCCACGTCCCCTTTGTCACCTCATCGCGCGCGGGGAGGGGGTCGCGGCAGCGGGGAGGGGGTCGCAGGGGGTCGCGGCATTAGAAAGGTTGAGAACCACTGTTCTAGAGTCACATTACGATGGTCACCACAAAACAGTTGGAGTCATCATTTATAAAATGTTATTGGGTGTCCAGATGGAAAATGTATAACTTAACTGGAGAATGAATTATTAATTTTATCCATTATTTTTACATTTGTGACTTTTAAAATATGTGTATTAATCATGGTTCCTCTAAACCTTTGTCCTAAGTTTGCTTAATATATTTATGTTGTTTCTAGTTCTCAAATCAGGATGAACTTTGTTTTTATTCTGTAGAGTAAGAATTACATTTCTAATTTAAGTTTTTCAAGACTGTGACAAGAACATAGTTTAGCCAAGCCTATTAATGTCCATTTGGAGTATTGGCACTGGAAGCTGTTCAAAAACATATCAGCTTCTGTGGGGTAAGTTGGGATACAATGACCTCCTGCCAAATGGATAACTGGATAAAACTGAACACATGAAGGCTGTGTGAACTTATCTAGAAGACTAAAAGTGGGCAACATGAGGCTTTTTACCATGTATTTACTACTGGTATAGAAGTTTGACAAGCATTCTGATTTAAGTTTTAGTAAAAGTTATAACCATACTTAATGTTACTTAATACTGAATGAATCAGTACTGATGAAAGGGCATCCATTAAAATGTGTTTATTTCCCAAAAAGAAAGGCATGTCATTTTTGAATATTTTTTGTTTATTAGTCTGTGTTTGAGGGTAGAGAGAGAACTGGAGTGGCTAGGATACTGCACATACTCATTATAATTACTTCCATATTTACATTATAAATGGGATAGTGTGGCTTTTTAAAATTATTTTAAAAGCCCAGTAGTTTAGATTTTTCTATAAGTAACATAGTTTGTATCTGTAAGAAAAGTAAATCAAGTGTATTTTAACATTTGTTGAAGCAGGCTGCTGCATATCTAAGGATGATGAGTTAATGCATTTATTAGTTCATATTCAGATAGATGGAAACATGCATGTAAAGAAAAGGAAATTACTGCTGCAGAGGAAGACCTTCAATTGAAGGTCTTTTTTCAGGGCAGTATAAACCAATCAATTCTTATTATTGTACCTAATTAATTCAAAAAGATTTTCAGATAATCTCTCACATATCACTATCGTTCAAGAGAAAAGTAAAATTGTATCTATTAGGCTATGTCAACTAGTATCTAATCATGGTACAAATATGCTCTGGCAATATCTTTGTTCTGCCATGTCCTGTGGAAGGAGACTTGCCTATTCTCAGGTCATCCCCAACTTCTACTTTCCACATTGTTTCTTGATTGTTAGAGTCCCTGACCGTCAGCTCTTGCTGCTAAACACCAGGTCTGCCTACAACAAATCTCATCTATGATCTATAGTAGATGAGAGAGCAGACCTGATTTGTGTTACTGAGACCTGGATTGGAGGGTTATCACCTCTCAGGAATGAGTTCATGAGGGTTTCAGATTTGGCATCAACCATGAGACTGCAGCAGGAGAACTGCTGTGATAGTTATCGCTTGAGACTCTGGTGGTCTTAAGGCTGCAGTTCTGCAAATAACTGGATGTGTGGCTTTATTTATAAAGTTCAGCTCAAGACCCAAGTTGACAATGCTACTGTTACTAAGCTTCCCTGCTTGAGCTCTTAACTTCATCACAGAGTTGGGAGGTGGGGAGTTCCCCAGGCTGATGGTGCTGGGCAATTTCAACCTAACTTCCTGGGATAGGTGGGGAGAGGTGGTTTAGGAATTTGTGGCGACCATGACAACCAGAGACCTGTCTCAGGTTATCCTGGGGACAATTTATATTGGAGACAGATCTGGTTTTCATCTTGGGGCTGATTTTGTGAGTTACTGGTCTTCTCAGTTGAATCTTTATTTAAAATAATGTTGTGACAGCGGGGCTGACCATTTAAGGCATAGTTTGCAAGTTCTAAACCTTCTGTTCCAGAAACTATTGCATACTTTCCTCATTGCTGTCACTACTTAGTAAGTTACTCTGCTACTTTTTGTCTTCTAGAAGGATATGTTTGTATGATATCCTTCCCCCAATAACTACATGTGAAATAGATTAGAATCCCATACTGTCTATCCCTTAGTGCCAAATTAAAAAAAATGCTTGCAATCCACAATAATAATGTTTTCTATTTTTGGTACAATTGTAGAAAATCATACTATATTGCTATAAGTGCTGTTTTGGTAGCAGAATCATTCTCTTTCTATACTATCTATACTATCCAACTCTTCTATACAATTACAAGCTACTTTATTAAAACTATGTCTTCTATTTTTTTTTTTCAAATAAAGAAGTTTTTAAAATGAGGGAACTCTTCCTCTAGTGACTGCTAATTTTTTTTGTGTGTGGGGGGGAGTGCCTTCAAGTCTGTTTTGTCTCCTAGTAACTGGACAAGTGTCTGCAATTTACTTGGCATGATTTCCAAAGTGGTTTGCCATTATATGCTTTCTAGGGCTGAAAGGGATTGACTGGCCCAAGGTCACCCAGCTGGCTTCATGCATAATATGGGACTAGAGCTCATGGTCTCCCAGTTTATAGCTTGATACCTTAATCATTACACCAAACTAGCTCTTGACTGCAGTAACAGTAACATGGAAGCATATAACTTTAGTACAGGTAGTTCTCGACTTAACGGCACTGAAAAAAAGTGACTTATGACCGTTTTTGACACTTAAACCATTGCAACATCCGCATAGCATAGTCATGTGAAAAAAATTCAGATGTTTGGTAACTGAGTCATATTTGACTCAGTTTATGGTTGCAGTGTCCTGGGGTCATGTGATCACCTTTTGCGAACTTCTGACAAGCAAACTCAATGGGGAAGCTCGGTTCACTTAACAACCATGTTACTAACTTAACAGGTGCAGTGATTCACTTAACTGTGACAAGAAAGGTTGTAAAATGGGGCAAAATTCACTTAACAAAATTAACATCTGTTCATATACACAACTATTCTTCCCCCAACAGTTATAGTCTTTTATTAGATCTGGATTTTTTGCATGCTTCAGTTAAACATGCAGCTACCATGTTTTTTTCTTCCCCCATCCCCACATATTTATGAGAGATTTATATCTGTGGGATTTGTTTTAGCAGTAATGAGAGTATGCTATCCTGCTTAAACTTGTTTTCTTTAAATATATAATTGGCTATGATTCACTGTCTGATCAGAAAACCTGAGATATATTTAGATTTTCATTCTTCTTATTGGGCTGGGTGCAAGGAAGGGATAGTAGCCACAATTAAATATTGTTAAAATATCAGCAATTCTACATTTACAATACTAAATCTAATTCTGTAGAATGTAATAATGCAAAGAGTGGTCTTGTAGTTAAATGCAGAACTTTGAGTCAACTTCAAAGATCTGTTTATATTTTCCAAGCTGTCAGAATGGAAGCAGAGGGCTTACCCTTACTTTTTCATGGGAAAAATGTAACAGGGAAACTTACCTCGTGGGGTCTTTTTTGCAAAAATAACAAGATACCCTGAAAGAAAATGATATAATGTGTCTTTCTCAAGTCTAATGGCACTAGCAGGCAAATACAATTAGGATTCATTGGGTAGAAAACCTTAACTAAAAATGACATCTCCTATAGAGTGTAAGTTAAATGATATGGTCCACCTTTTCCAGAACTGCCTGCTTAACAAATTTTTCAGTATTCTATTTCATTATTTGTCTTAGTATTGAACTTAAATAATAGTAGCAGCAACAATAACAAAGTTCATAATGTGTTTTCAGTGTTCAATACACTCTTTGTTTGTCTCATTAATTTTAATTTTGTATTCATAACTCAGGCTTCCCCAACCAAATTCCTCTCATTGTGTTGGACTATTTCCCCTTCTTCTCAAAACTATTTAGGAATGATGGGAACTCCATCAGCCTAAGAATACCAGATTGACGTAGCCTGATTTCCAAAATCAAAATAAAGGTGAAGTTTTCCAGGAAAGAGGAATAATTGATCAATCTTTAAGAATATGTTGGTAACTATTTTGGTGAGATAGGAATAGAAAAAAAATGCTTGGTATTTGTCTATCCAGTTGCTGTTTTTATTCACCATTTAGGAATATTCTTGTTTTAAATAATGTATTGCACACAGGCTGCATTTCCACAGCCTGCTTTATTGATATGATAGCAGTACATTTTGCACCACTTACAGCTCACTATTACTGTTACTGTTATTGTTTTAGGGACCCTCATGGACCATGGTAGCCCAGATCTTCAGGGCTACCTCAGGGCATAATATTAGCAATGCATCTCCCATTTATACAAATTATGAAGCTCTCTCAATTGCTACTGAGAACTGATACACAGACATTACTTATTTAAATGCTTCCAATATCTAAACAAAGTTTCTCCAATGCTATGGTATGTGTTCTTGGATCTATAGCAGCATCTGAAGAGCAGTAAATTAAGGAATTGTACTGTGAACATGATTTGGAGAGGGATTCATACTGCTGGATACATGTTTACTTCGCTCCATAGTTTTCTGTAAGATTTATAATATTCCATTTGTATTGTGACTAACTGGTTAGTTCTTACAAAGGCTAGCCATAAAAATAGGTTTTTAAACAATTCTACCATATAGGCCACATCACATTAGTTTTCCAGTTCTTTTCCCAACAATTTAATTGCTAATCATCATATCCTAATGGTGAGCAAATGACTGAGTGAATTACTCCATGTGATGATACTAATTATAGGAATATTTAAATTGTGCAGAGTTTGTACACATGAGTTGGGGCATATGTCTATAGGAATCCATTGTAAATTACCACAATCAGTATATTGATGTAGAATGTCAGAAAAGATATTGAAAGCTATACTCAAACATGGCCTGGCTTTTGCTGAAATATCCTAGGGATATGTAAGTAGAATGACAAAGAAAATTAAGAAGCACTTAGAAGTCTTATCCTTCAGTCTGTCTGCCCTTCTTTTCCTTTTTTTGGCATGACAACAGAGGCAAATAGGAAGAACTCTGAAATGAATTAGTGAAATGACTTGAAAATGTAAATAAGCTTTGTCTTCAGGGAAAAACATTCCACCCAGAAGGAGAAAACTGTCTGGAGATCACACAGATAAATGATGATACAGTTCTTCTTCTTAGCAGCCTGCAAGAAGAATTACTTGTATGTGGACATTGTTTTACATTTCCTTTAATATGAACATCACACAATAAATGTAAATATAGTTTAATTCTGTGGGTGCTCATCTCATCATGCATTCTTCCCCAACATGGTGCCTCCAGAGTGTTATTTAATGTATTTATGCTGCTCAAAATGCCAAGCATCCTGAGTTAAAAACAAAGCACAATGACATACTTTTTAAAAAAAAATTCTTTCTTAGAGATGAAGATTTATAACTTTGTGATAATATAGATACACTGTATATCATCTATATTATATATAATACAGATAGTCCACCAAACCATTTTGTGACCATTCAAAGTTACAACAGCACTGAAAACTGTATGTTACAACAGCACTGAAAACCTATGATCGGTTTTCACACTTGCAACTGTTGCAGCATCCCCATGGTCATGTGATCGAAATTTGTGCGTATGGCAACTAGCATGTATTGATGACACTTGCATTGTCCCGGGTCATGATATCACCGTTTATAACCTTCCCAGCCAGCTTCTGAAAAAAATGAGGAGGAAAGCCAGATTTGCTTGATGCCTGCATGATTCACTTTATAACTGCAGTGATTTGCTTAACTGTGGCAAAAAAGGTTATAAAATGGATCAAAATTTATTTAACAACTACCTTGCTTAGCAACCAAAATTTTGGGCTCAATTGTGGTCAGGGACTACTGTAGTTAAATCTGCTTTGTGAATTATGTTAAGGTTCCTTCCCTTAAATGTTGTGATATAGCAGGGCCTAGGAAACGTGCATAGGGACGCGGTGGCTCAGTGGCTAAGATGCTGAGCTTGTCGATCGAAAGGTCGGCAGTTCAGCGGTTCAAATCCCTAGTGCCGCGTAACGGAGTGAGCTCCCGTTACTTGTCCCAGCTTTTGCCAACCTAGCAGTTCGAAAGCACGTAAAAAATGCAAGTAGAAAAATAGGGACCATCTTTGGTGGGAAGGTAACAGCGTTCCATGTGCCTTTGGCGTTTACTCATGCCGGCCACATGACCACGGAGACGTCTTTGGACAGTACTGGCTCTTCAGCTTTGAAACAGAGATGAGCACTGCCCCCTAGAGTCGGGAATGACTAGCACATATGTGCGAGGGGAACCTTTACCTTTACCTTAGGAAATGTGCCTTTTCTATAACAGCCCCTGCCTTGTGTGGAGTACTTGGGATCTGGCAGCCCTTTTAGTCTTCTGGAGACCTGTAAAGAGCTGACTCTTCCCCCAGCTAATGTAATACATTGAAGTTGGATCCTGACTATTTTCTGGTTGGAAAAGGATAACCAATGCACCAAGTTTTTGCTTTTTTTGCTTTTATTATTTCTCCATAGTGGTGGAGATAGCATCCAGGAATGGGTTGACCTCGTCTGCTTAGCTGATTGGACTGAGTCTGTCAGAGCTGTGAGGACACGCCTCTGTTGCTAAGGCTCCCCAGCTTTTGACTCAGTCCCTCAGCTAGGACAGATGTGTCAAAATAGTTCTCCCTTGAAGAACATTTAATTCTATGGACTATTCCTGGGCTTTATTTCTTCTACACAGTGAGTGGTTTCACTGGCTGACTCCCAATCATACTGGTTGAGTCGCTGGGCTTTCTACAGGGCTGGGGGCTTTGGCTCCAGCCTTTCATCGTTTTAAAGAACTGAGGAGCTTTCGCGCTCCCGAAACTTGACTGGCAAAGCCAGTGGAGCTTCGCGCTCCCAAAAATTGTCAGCCAAAGCCAGCGGAGCTTCGCGCTCACAACCTGGCAGATTTCTGGATGGAGGAGCTTTTGCGCTCCCGATAACAGAGGCATAGGAGCTTTCACGCTCCTGAGCATTTGCTTGCAAGGCTGTCAGCAAGAGAGCTCATCGAGGAGCTTTGTGCGCCATTTTGTGACAGTTAAACTGTCTCAATTTTAGGAGCTATTGTGCTCCAATAACAAGGCCACTGACAGCCAGAGCTGGAGAGGAGCTTCATGCTCCCAGATCATTCTAATAACGGCGTTATTACTGTCTGAAGGCAGAAAACCGCCGAGGGTACCTGATTGAAAAGAAAAAAAGGCGCGAAAGGGCACGAAAGGCTTTCAAGCCTCTAGATTGCCCGGAGTAACAAGAAAAAGGGCGCAAACAAGCCGCGCATTCGAATTGACAGCTGCTGTCTCTAGAAGCCTCCCAGCCTGCAACCAGTAGTGGAGAGAGAGAGAAAGAACCTCCATTTGGTTGGGACAGCTTGCTTCTCTGTCAGGGCAAACAAAATGGCTGAAACCTTTGTTGAAAGCAGCTCTGATCCCAAGGCTGGGGAATCTGCAGTAAGGCAGATTGGTCCTTTGGCCTCTAATAAGAACCCCTCAACAGCCAAACGTGCCTCAAAGTCTGGAGGCAAGACAGAGATAGCTCGTAAGGGCTCTAAAGCAGCCCAAAAAGATGAGTGTAGGAGAGAAAGGGCCCTTGAAAAGCTCTGTGCTAGAGCTGACAGTAAAAGAGCCCAACTGTCAGAAATAGGAGGTGAGCCAAGCCATTCCAATAGGCTGTACTCACTGGGCCCGTCACCAGAGGGAGCTGGAGAGCAGTTTTCTCCACAAGGCTCCTTATTGCCTGTCACCAATACAGGGCTATGGGGCTCAATGTCAGACTTGCCAAATACTGCAGGGATTTGTGAGCAAACCTGTGAAAGAGCCAGAGCTGTTCCTGAGGCCACCTTCACCTCAACAGCAGTGGGCCTTCACCCAGACATGGGGCAGAATCAGTAATTCCAGAGCATATGCGATCAATTATTGCAAAAGCCATCAGGCAGGGCATAACTGCAGGAATGCAGCAGTCCAGACGTGCATCCTTAGTAGCCTCTGCTTTCTCTGTGAATCCCAGCCAACGTCTGGCTCCCCATTTCAAGGGGACTTTCCGGAACCCTATTCACCAGTTCCCCTCCCAGAGGAGCACTATCTGTTCTCTGAGGAGGAAGACCAAAAGAGACTTGGACCTTTCGGATGATGAAGGAATATGGCCCGACAGCCAGCCTTTACGGGGCTTTTCCAACCTGCCCTGTTTAAGTCCATCCTCTTTAAGGTGAAAAATTCAGCCCACCTTGGGGCACATGCTACAGATCCAGAACCATTGGAGGCTCCGGTTGATCAATCTGACTCACTCTTCTCCAAGCCAACCCCAGAGGCTGAGGTCATTCCCTCACCGAAATTATTTATTGATGTGGTCAGAAGGCTCCTTCATTTGGCAGAAAGGCACTGCAGCAGTCAAAGGAGCTTTGCACTCCGTATATTTGACAACGGGTAGCGTGACCGAGCCTGGCTCCACGCAGTGACCCCAAGGGCTCAGTCTCGATTGGGAGCTGTAGCGCTCCATTTTAAAGAGCACAGGCAGCTGGGAATTGATAGGAGCTTCGCGCTCCACAATTCAAATGATTGTGGGCAACGCAAGAGAGCCTCGGCTCCATGCCGCTAGACCCGGGGGCTCAAAGGACACCTTAAAGAGCCCAGACAGCCCGATCCCATGAGGAGCTTCATGCTCCCAAATATTCTACGATTGTGGGATGCACAAAGGGGTCTCGGTTCCACACCGCTAGTCCCAAGGGCTTAAAACCCCCCCGAAAGGAGCTTTCGCGCTCCAATTTAAACAGCCCAGTTGCCCAGCATGAGTACTGCCTGTGGGCAGGAAGCTGCCGAAGCCACCTGAGCCCTTAGGGAAGGGCACCAAAGGGCATGAAAAAATTGGAAGCAATGATGTCAGAATGCACCAAGACGTCAATAAGCTTGTGGCGGCGGTAAAGTTTTCTGCGGATGCCACACTCAACGCAGTCAGATTTGCATCCAAGGCCATCGCTTCTGCAGTAACTGCCTGCCGCTTACTCTGGCTATGCCAATGGCAGGCGGATACCCACCACAAGTGGTGACTTGCCTCGGGCCCTTTCAAAGGGGACAAACTGTTTGGGGATTCCCTGGACCCGATATTGGTGGAGTCCAGAGATAAAAGGAAGGTCTTACCATCCTTCTCCAGACGAGGCGATTTTTGCCCCTCACCGTATTTTCACCGACCCTCCTTTCGGGTTGTGGGCACAAGTTTGGGATTCGCATGTTCCCAGGGGAACTACATCCCGAGACAGAGGCAGCAGCAGGATAGGTCGGGCAGAGGAAAACAATTTCAATCAACCCTTTTTTGGCAGAGGAGATCGGTCCTTTCATTGCCCCAAGTAACTGCAGGCCCAACCCTCCCATCGGGGGTCGGCTGATCCTCTTTGCATCAGGAGATTACATCAGACGCTTGGGAGACGGTCAGGTCGGGCCTCTCCCTCGAATTCCTCTCCACACCTCTGAGGTTCTTTATCCATTGCCCAGTCTCAAAGATGTTTCAAAGAAGGTCCTCATGGAGACAGCAATATAGCACCTGCTGGACATTCAAGCGATCCAGCAGGTCCCGGAGGGCCAACAAGGGCAGGGATTCTATTCAATCCTTTTTGTTATTCCCAAGGCCTCGCGGGGGGGGGAGCTATTCTGGACCTGAAAAGGCTGAATCACCACCTTCTCTACCGGCAATTCAAAATGCAGTCACTCCAATCTATCCTGGGGGGGGGGTTCGGGAGGGCGACTTCCTCACGTCAATTGATTCGACAGAGGCCTATCTACATGTGCCCATTTTGCCTCTACACCGGCAATATCTACGATTCCAGTATGCGGGCCACCGCTACCAGTATAAGCCCCTGCCATTCGGCCTATCGTCAGCGCCAGGGCGTTCACGAAGATACTGGCTGCATTGGTGGCTCATTTCCGGGCTCTTCCCATGCATGTCCAGTGTTACCTGGACAATATCCTGATCCAGTCGTCCTCTAGCCACCAGGCAAGAGAGGATTTGCAGGTCACTATCCAGAGGTCAGGCAGGAGCAACTCGCTGGCCAAGGTCCGTGTTCTGATGGAAGTAATCCAGTCCTTCAAGTGGTGGATGTCCCCGGCCATCACGAAGGAATGCCAGTTCAAGGAGCCTGAATGCCTGACCATTACGATGGATGCCAGCCTCTTCGGTTGGGGGGCTCACCTCCAATCACAGATGGCTCAAGGGCAGTGGGCCCAGGTGGATCGGAACCGAAATATCAACTGGCTGGAGCTTAGGGCAGTTCTCCTGGCCCTCCGGACCTTCCAGCAGTCAGTCTCGGGCAGACACATTCTGATATTGATGGACAACGTGGCTGCCAAGGCACATATCAACTGCCAGGGGGGCACCCACTCCAGGTCTCTCATGCAGGAGGCCAAGCGGCTGGGCCTCTGGGTGGAGAGGCACCTTCTGTCCATCACAGCAGAGCATATTTCAGGGGTGACAAACGTACAGGTGGACTGGCTGCTCGGAGCTTCAATCGACCACACGGAGTGGCACCTGCACCCATCCATATTCTGGGAAATGACAGATCTATTAGGCCTCGTGGATCCTTTTGCCACCCCGGGCAACTGCCAGCTACCCAGGTTCTATGCCAGGTTTCCAGCACCGGGGGCAGAGGGGGTCGATGCACTCCGCAGTCGGTGGCCCTCGGGGCTACTGTACGCCTTTCTTCCCCTTCCACTAATCCCAAGGGTGATCAGGAAGGTGCTGGCGGAGAAGGCAGAGTTCCTGCTCCTAGCCCCCCACTGGCCCAGAAGACCTTGGTTTGCCGACCTGGTAAACCTGTTGGTAGCTCGACCTTGGAGGATCCCACAGAACAAGATATCCCTCAGCCAGGGGGCCTTGGTCCATCCGGATCCACAGTGGCTCCAACTTACTGCCTGGTGCTTGAGCGGAGCGTTCTGAGTGGGGACAATTTTTCCTCCAGGGTCATCAAGATGATTCAAGCCTCTAGGAGGCCCTCCACCACCCGCATATACAATGCCACTTGGAGGGCATTTTGTGGCTGGTGTGCCACGGCAGACATTACTCCCATGGCCGTGTCGATAACCCAGATCCTGGAGTTCCTCAGGATGGACTAGATAAGGGGCTATCGCCCAATACCATCTACAGGTGGTGGCCCTATCCTCGGTATTGGCGTGCGGAACACTGGAGTCTCTCGCCTTGCATCCCACAGTCCGCATGTTCATCAGGGGTGCAACCAACTTGTGTCCACCGGTGGTGCACAGGTACCCCACCTGGGACCTGTCCAAGGTCTTGAACTCCCTCACTGGGGCCCCCTTTGAACCATTAAGATCGGTCAGCCTGCACTTCCTTACATGTAAGGTAGCATTCCTTGTGGCCATTGCATTGGCCAGGAGGGTGTCTGAGCTGGCAGCGCTATCGGTGAGGAAGGACCTGTGAGTTTTTCACCCAGATAGGGTGATTCTGCAGTTGGACCCCTCCTTTGTTCCCAAGGTGAACACCTGGTTCCACAGGGCGCAAGAACTGATATTACCTAACTTCTGCCCTAACCCAGCCCACCCCTTGGAGAAGAGGTGGCACACCTTGGACGTAAGGAGGGCCCTCCACATATATTTTAAACGGACTTCCACCCTAAGGAAAACAGAGTCCCTGTTTATTTTGTTTCAGCCGGCCTCGTTGGGTAACAAGGTCACCACTGTTCCCTCTAAGGTGCGCGGCCGCGCGGCTGCGCACGTAACGAGAACGCCGCGTGGTAGTTTCCAACTTCCGCGTGGTGTTTTCTAATGGCAGAGGCTGCACGCCTGCGCGCCCACGCACATGAAAAGAGAGCGCCGCACACCAGTTCTAACTGCCGCGCGGCGTTTTCTACTGTTACAGGGAACATTGAAGGTCACCCCTTTGACTGTGGGACGATGGCTTAGGTCATGCATTGCTAAGGCCTACGATCTGCAGGCCCTTCTGCCACCTAAACGAGTAACGGCTCACTCCACCTGGAGTGCGGCTACGACTGCAGCATGGGCGACGCAGGCCTCTATAGAGGAGGTCTGTTGAGCAGCAACTTGGTCCTCTCCATCCCCTTTCATCAGGCACTATAAATTGGACATCTCTGCCTTGGCAGGCGTGTCCTTCAGAGTGTCTACACGGAACAGGGGACCTCGGACCAGACTGTAGCCCACCCATAAAGACAAGCCAGCTTTGGTATGTCCCATTCCTGGATGCTATCTCCACCACTATGGAGAAGGGGCGTTGGTCTTACCTGATACACTCCTTCTCGTTGGGTTGAGATAGCATCCAGCCCCACCCTGATGACCATCTAGATCCTCGGTCCATAAGGGGAGGATCTTCGAACGAGACACGTCGAGTCTGTCCCTTCATCTTCACCAAAAGCTGGGGAGCCTTAGCAACAGAGGTGGGTCCTCACAGCTCTGACAGACTGAGTCCAATCAGCTAAGCAGACAAGGTCAACCCATTCCTGGATGCTATCTCCACCCAACGAGAAGGAGCGTATCAGGTAAGACCAACGCCCCTTCTATTTGTTTTTTTTATTCCTGTTGTGAATTGTCTCAAGTTGTGATTCTTGAGATGGGCAACTACATCAGTCAAATAAATAAATAAACAAATGTCTAGTGCTTCATTAAAACAAACAACTGCCATCTCTATAGAGTTCAAGGCCCTACAAACGTCTATTTGAAAATCCAAAAGCAGCTTCACTGATAAAGGAATGCTTTAAGCTTGCAGTATCACATGATTGAATTTCAGGGACAGAATTATACAGTTAAAAATGTTGCATTTTGTTGTTTGATTGTAAATATTTTAGTTACAAAGCCATGGACATGTTCAAAAAAGAGTAAAAATGATCAAATGAACACAACAAATTTCTAGGAAAAAAGGCTGAAGTATATAAACTCCTGCTTGACTCCTTCTCCAGCAAGTTTGAGGTCTTCCAGGAAATTGTAAGACCAGTTTATTTATTTATTTAGCATATGGCATATCATTACATAGACTAGCAATATATATTAACATTTCACCTAGATTAGTAAAACACAATAAAATATAAATATTAAAAAGATCTATGTTCAAATACTAAAGTCTAGGCCCGTGATGGCGGACCTGTGGCACGCGTGCCGGAAGTGGCAACCAGAGCCATCTCTCCAGGCACGCGAGCCGTCACCCGTTGCTCTTCCAGGTTCCGGTGCGCTGGCCAGCTGGTCTTCAAATGTGCAGGAGTGCCAGAAACCAGAAGAGCAGCCGCCCGGCACGCATGCGTGCGCTGGGCAGCTGCTCTTCCGGTTTCCAGTATACACATGTGCACCGGCCACCTGGCCTTCCAGTTTCTGGCACGCATGCGTGCACAAAGACCAGCTGGCCAGTGTGCATGCGTGCGCCGGAAACTGGAAGATCATCTTCCCAGCGCATGCATGCACGGCGGCTGCTTTTCTGGTTTCCGGCACGCACGCGCACACACACACACACACACTCCCATTTTGGCACTCGGTGCCGAAAAGATTCACCAACACTGGTCTAGGCCATCAAACCATTGAAGCGCAACATCATTTATATTAAAAGAAAATCAGATACTGGACCAGTATATGCCCTCAGCTTGCAGCTGGTCACGATGTGATCTACAGTTTGATGTGGGACCCCTCAGTCACACTGAGTGTGGATACTATGCCCACTGTTCCCTCTAAGGTGCGCGGCTGTGGTGCGATGCACGGGCGGCCCTCGAATGTGCAGGTGCCGATGGAAGGGCCGTGTGCACTAGCCTGCCATCTTGGTGCCACGCCCCCTTTGTCACCTCATCGCTTCTCGCCTGGCAACTCACACACGCGGGGAGGGGGTGGAGAGGGGGTCGCGGCGGCGGGGCTGGGTCGCGGCATTAGGAAGGTTGAGAACCACTGTTATATGTCTTCCTATGTCTGGGCATTCAGCAACCCATTTGGCTTTCCATTGGAAATTGATGTTAAAGTTGTTGGGCAGATGCCAGTGGGGGCTTCCTGGATTTGAGTTTTCCAGTTGATAAATGAGGAAGGTCGGCATGCTCCGGTAGGAGTGAGTTAGTTGTTTATAATTTGTCTGTATTCTCTCACTAGTGCATCTTGCCTTTGTAAAGCTGGCAGTGTAATATGACTCGGAACAGGAAGCCATCAAGTCGGAGTGGTTTTAATACATCCACTTATAATCCTCATGGTGTTGTTTAGTCTGTCATCTAACTTACTACTATAGCAGCTGTTAAGTCATACAGGGGCACAATATTCTGCGAAGTAGACCAACCCTAGTGCTGATGACTTGAGGGTGGCAGCTGAAGCTCCTCATTTAGTTCCACATAATTTCTGGAGTAAATTGTTCCTAGTATTTATTTTTGCCGCTGTATTCTCTAGGTGTATCATTCCATGTCAAGTGGTCTGGGGGTCCCTGCTCGACCATCACGGATTTCGATGAAATTTTGTGTGAACATGCACACATGTCCCCAATGAACATTGGTAAAGTGTTACGTGTGCCGATCAGGGGTGGGTTCTAAGTTACCTTGCTGCCGGTTCACTTCCTCCCGCGTGGCATGGCCGCGCGCACATGCGCAGTCCAAAAAAAATACCCTGTTTCCCCCAAAATAAGACATCCCCTGATAATAAGCCCAATTGGGCTTTTGAGTGCATGGCAATAAGGCCAAGCACTTATTTCAGGGTTCAAAAAAATATAAGACAGGGTCTTATTTTGGGGGAAACACGGTAATAAAAAATATTTTAAAAAAAACGCTGAAAACAAGATGGCGATGCATGCACAGTGCCAGAAACTCGGCTTCTGCGCATGTGCAGAAGGAAAAAAAATTTTTTCCCCCAAAAAAATAATCAAAAAAATTCAAAAAAAAGATGGCGGCGCCCACAGACTGGCACTGACCGAACCGGATCGGTGATGTCATTGTGACATCACCAGCAGGTCGCTACCAGTTCAGGAGAACTGGTCCGAACCGGGAGGAACCCACCTCTGGTGCCGATGCAAGACTTGCGGAGATATAGTCATTTGTGTGACCCCATACAGCAGCCTTCTACAGTATGACTCTCAGGTTCCAGCAACTTTGAGACATAATATCTCTGGCAATATTTTGTTGAGAGAAACAAAACTTGGCCATCTTGTACAACTTTTTGTGCTCTATTAAACAAAATAATAAAAACATTCTCATGAGCGATTTCCATCTAGATAATTTGGAGCAAAGTTGGCCGAAAATATTGGGGCTCGAAAAAAAGGTTAAAGTTTGGCTTTTATATCTCTGGGAGGAAAGGTATGAGAAACATGAAACTTTGTGCGTAATAACTTAGCATTGCCATAGGGGGCATGCCCGATAGCCATGCAATGCCAGCAGTATTTTTGTATTGCGCTGCTGAACCGTCACTAAAGTAGTATATTCTTGTAATCTTCATTTTAGTCGTCAAAAACTCAATCAACTTCCGAATGAACACATGCACGGAAACTTACCATGTTGCATATAATCAGAAATTATGCAACAAATTGACAATTTGCAGTGTGCCATCTTTATCGACATAATAAGCGATGAATGGATGCACTGTGGCTTGCGAAATCTCCCAGTGAAAGCCTTGAGCAGCATCTTGGACAACAAACGAGTAATTCTCCGCAAAATCCATCAGTACAATCAGTTCGGTGTCTTTTAGGCCGGCTTTCAGCAACTTCAAATACTGATGCCGACAGATCTGTTCAACTTTGGCGACAGAAACGTTCACAGAATTAAATATATATACGTTCCAAAGGAAGAAATCGAAGAAAGCAGGATGCTGCAAGAAGAAAGAGGGAAAGTTAGCAGCACAATAGCTGGCACAAGAGATCATCACCAGTTTGTGCCAGTTGATTCAAATTCGATTTCTGTCAGCAAAGTTTCAAATGACACAATTAACTTTGTGGCCAAAATGTCCAATACTGTCGATCCAAATTTAGAATTGGCCGACATATTTCTAGGTTGTTACGTTGCCTGCATTTATGACAAAAAATGGTGGGTAGGCAACATCATGGAAATTTCGATCGAACAAAATGATGCGTTGGTAACATTTATGCATTTGCAAGGCCCTGCTCATTCATTTTATTGTCCTGAAAGACAAGATGATTGTTGGGTTCCAGAACCACATCTTATTTGCGTGCTTCCAGCACCTTCAGTTACATCGTCAGGTCGACAGTAACAATTCCCAGAAGCGACGCTAAAGAACGTGGCGCGTAAATTCAATAATAAATAAGCGATCATTGGAATTTGGCAGTTCATACGAACAGTACGGACTTCGGCTTGGGAACCATACAAGATACCCACTTTAGGCTTGGGAACCTAGGATAAGCTGCCCAATTGTCGGCTTGGGAACTGGACAGATACCCACACAAGGCTTTGGAACCTCAAGGAAGAAACCAAACTACAGGCTTGGGATCCTGAACCAAGAAACCCACCCGTGGCTGGTATTGCACAGCTATCGGGCGTGCCCCCTATGGCGATGCTAAGTTATTACGCATACCTTTCCTTCCAGAGATATAAAAGCCAAACTTTAACCTTTTTTTCAAGCGGCAATATTTTTGGCCAACTTTGCTCCAAATTATCTATATGGAGATCGCTCATGAGAATGTTTTTATTATTTTGTTTAATAGAGCACAAAAAGTTGTACAAGATGGCCAAGTTTTGTTTCTCTCAACAAAATATTGCCAGAGATATTATGTCTCAAAGTTGCTGGAACCTGAGAGTCATACTGTAGAAGGCTGCGGTATGAAGTCACACAAATGACTATATCTCTGCAAGTCTTGCATCGGCACACGTAACACTTTACCAATGTTTATTGGGGACATGTGTGCATGTTCACACAAAATTTCATGAAATCCGTGATGGTTGAGCAGGGCACTTTTCTGAAATCAGACCACTTGACATGGAATGACCCAGGAGAGAGTCTGGTCCAATGTTACTCCAAGGTACTTTGGATGGGGATCATAGGGGAATAAGTTGTTTACGTAGACCTTTGGGGCTTCATATGCTAGTTTGTTGTTGATGTGGAAGCATGTAGTTACTGTTTTGCTGGTGCTAGGAGTGAGCCCCCAATCAGTGAAGAATTTTCCCAGGATTTTAAGATCTTTGGACAGGAGGCTGTCAGCTACCTCCATGTGTTTTTCTTGTACTGCTAGGGCCAAATCATCAACATATCCAAATTTGCATCCCATTGTCGCCAGCATATCTGATATGTATAACTTAGTGCCATTACAGAGCCTTGTGGGAGGCCATTGTTTAATCTTCTTACCTTGCTTACATTGTCCCCCATTCTTATCTGAAAGGACCTATCACTCAGTATTATATTAGTCAATAGAGATTTTTGCAGGGGATAATATGGCAGAGTTTGTATAATGACCCGTCCTTCCAAACTGTGTCGTATGCCATAGTTAGGTCGATGGACATGGCCACGGTACTCTTTGGAATCCTCCTTCAATATAGCCTGTTAAGCTTACCACCTGGTCTACACAGCTCCAATCTTGTCGGAAGCCGGCTTGTTCCCTGGGGAGATGTTCCTCTATTATGGGTTGTATCCTGTTCATAATTAATCTTTCCAGGAGTTTGTAGCAGGAGCTCAAATGTAGTAGCTTTCAACTCTGTCTTGTGGTTTGACAGGTTTTAGAAGTGATATTATTTTATCTTCTTTGAATTGTGGTGGGAGGCAGCCATTGGAAACTATGTCAGAGGAATTTACCACTCCAATTCTGTGTGCGCCTCCTGTAGTTTATCAGGAATTCTGGATGAATACCATTGGAGCCTGGTGCTTTACCACATTTCAGACTACCAGTGTCAATTTCAATTCAGAATAGAGCTGGAAGGGACCTTGGAGATGATATAGCCCAACCTCCTGCTCAAGCAGGAGATCCTATACCATTTCAGACAAGTGGCTGTCCAGTTTCTTCTTAAAAACCTCCAGTGATAAAGCACCTACAACTTCTGAAGGCAACCTGTTCCACTGGTTAATTGTTCTCACTGTTAGGAAGTTTCTCCTTAATTCCAAGTTGCTTCTCTCTTTGATTAGTTTTCATCCATTGTTTCTTGTCCTGCTCTCTGGTGCTTTGGAAAATAAGTTGACCTCTTGTGATAGTCCCTCAAATACTGGAATACTGCTATCATATCACCCCTAGAGACAAAGAGTACTCAGAAAGCAGTCGGCCTGACTGCTGAAAAGCTGAAAGCACTTTCTTGATGAGAGTGGAGTGTCCTTTCATTCTTGGAGCTTTGGAGAGAGATACAATTCGAGAGGGTATTTGGTCAGGAGTTACATAGAGTGTTAGTCATGTGGCTCAACCCAATTTCCTTAATAGATTCCAAGCTTTCCTGCTGGATTTGCTGAAAATTAGTGATCTGTGTGTTGTTCTCACTTTTTACGAAGAGCTGCATCCAAGCTGTACAAGAGATCATCAGCAATCTCTGAACTGCTCTGTAGGAAGGT
The DNA here is from genome assembly GCA_003457575.1 of Thermophis baileyi. Classification (NCBI taxonomy): domain Eukaryota; kingdom Metazoa; phylum Chordata; class Lepidosauria; order Squamata; family Dipsadidae; genus Thermophis; species Thermophis baileyi. The sequence goes on along the minus strand of QLTV01003282.1, from coordinate 912,476 downwards.
TTGGTAAAGTCTTCAGTCTATTTGTTCCAACCTAGGATGTACTGTCTCCTAAATCCTCGAGATACATGTCTTTTCACCAAGCTGATTATTGTCTTCATGAATCTATGATAGTGCTGACTATTTGGTGGAATTTACTGTATCATTTTATCAAGATTTTCAGCGTATTCCAACTTCTAGCAAGATAGGACAGTGTTGCTGTGTGGGAATATATCCATTACCTTCCTGTTTATGGGGACTGGCTGCGGGTTTGCGCCTTCTGTGACAAAGCACAAGAATGGATTGTTTTGCAGTTCCATGCTATCAATTTAAATGTGCCCTTGTCTTTAGCATTGAAAATCAGTTGGACTTTGTTTGCTGCAGCCCAGTTGGACCATTGTTTGCCATTGTCATCAGTGGAAGGGCAGTATTGAAAACTCAGGTTGAAGCAGTATCAATTCTCTGTCTATGCTTCAATTTGCTTTGAATGAATCTAGATTTCTAACATTAAATATCCTGCATTCTAGGATACAAAGAACTGTCAGATTAGAACTTTACTCATTCATTTTGATAAATATGAAAAACTGGATAAGGGGCAGGTACAGATAGCCTTGACTTACAACCACAACAGGGACTGGAGAAGTTGTCATTGAGCAGTTTTAGGACCAATTTTATTATATTTTTGACTTGGTTAAGTGAGACGTGACCACAATTTGTGACCTTCCCTGATGCCTTTCCCATTGACGTTACTTGTCACAAGCTAGTTGAGAAGGTTGCAAATAGTGATCATGTGACTGCAGAATATTGCAATATTCATGAAAGGCTATCACAAAGATAGCCCTCATCTGAGAGGGCAGAACAAGCAACAATAGATTGAAGTTACAAGAAGCAAATTTCTAATTGAATGTTAGGAGAATCTTTCTGCTACTCAAAGTGGTTGTGGACTCTGCTTTACTAGATATATCAAGCAGAAGCTGAACATCTATCAGGGATGCTTTAGTTTGGATTCCTGCATTGAAGAGACATTGGACGTGACCTAAACAGACTTTATTTATTAAGTATGATTTCATAAGTCTCTGTACAATGTAAGGCTATCACACGTACTCATTTATTGGAGTGCAAACTGGTAAGGTTTCTCCCTGCCCAAGCTTTCTAGGATGCTCTCAACTGTTCTAATACTTGTGTTTGTGTGTGTCTCTCTCTTTCAAAGTGTTGTGTATATCCACTGTTTTTTTCTAAAATATCTAGAAAGCTGTGTAGAGCTTAGAGTTGGTTTGGAAGTAAAGTTCTATGAGATAGAAAAGACTAAGGTCTGATTACAGCATGCCTGCCTATAGTTTTATAATTTTATGAACAAATAAAACAGGCAGGCTGGCTCACAGGAAACAAGGGTGTTTGTGGGTGCCCATGACTTCCATGTTGCCAAAGAAGCATAAACGGGGTTCCCTCTAATTGACCTTGTTCTCTTTCTAAAATGTGTCTTATCAAGATCAACTTCAACTAGAGTTCTACTTCTGGTTTGAATATATGGAAACATCTGTTTTTTGGCAGCAACAATTACATTCTTCTGGGAAGTATTGTATATTGGCTTTTGAATTCACAGTTTGGCCTTAGTATTCTGGTGGTCTCCCTTCCAAATAATAACCAACCCCAGCTTGCTGAGCTTCAGAGCCTAGAAACAATTACAAATGCTATCATTAGCAGGGACTGTTCTCCCTTGTTCTCCCTCTCGTTCTTCCTTGTTTATTTGAACAAAAGTTCAAGTAAGCTTTTTGAAACTTCTGAATATAGTGAGTTTTTTCAATTTTCTACAATATATAATATAATAATATATATATTTGCCTATAGGCCATATCAACGTACAGGTTTAAACACGTATTACCAATAAAATTCTAAACAAACAATTTAAAATGAGAGGTAGGGTAAAATAGAATAGTTATAGGATAAAATACAATAATTTAATACATAAATATGTAAAATAGAATAAAATGACATAAAATTATATTTCTGTATCACCCCTGCAATCTATCCTAATCAGGCCCACATATGCTGATCTCAGTCAGACCATTTTAGTCAGAAATTGTGCTTTATTAAATGTTATTTTCAGATTCTGGCCACACATAAGATATGTTGTTTTAATATGGGCCTCCCACTGGGCCATACGCTTAATATGTGGATCAAGGTGGATATGTGGATCTCTGGCCCCCTTATATAAACAGCAGTCGAATAATATATGAGTCAGATCGTCTACCTCTTCAGCTCCACAGATACAGGTACATTCATTGTATGGGATAGAATGGAATCTCCCAAATCTAACCATGGTATCAAGCTGTTTGAATCTTGCTTGGGTAAATGTCTCCATGAGATGTTTTGGCAGTTGTAATTTTAAATAGCTCTCCATTTGGAAGGTGTGTTTATATTTGCTCACCATTTCAACAGATTTTTTCTGATCTGTGAAATTTAACCCCCAACAGAGAATTAGATTGGCAGAAAGAAAATTTTAACTAGGGATGTGCAAAATATTTGGAGTGGAGAAAGTTGTTTTAAGCTTTAAATTATTGTTTGAAACATCCAGGAATAATTTTGAGCTAATAACAATTAAATACAAAACAAAGTTTCAAATTTAAAATGTTTCATTTTCAAAATATTTTGCATACTTCTGATTGTAGTTTTTTCTTCAGTGCAGTTACAACTAGGTACTTCCTTTGTAAATAAATCTCTGTCTTCTATTCTTACAAAATGAATCGCAGGTCCACACCTGTCTTCTATTCAGTGCACTTCCTTAAAATGGAATTATTTAAGACCGCTTTGAAACATATTGACAATAAACATCTTTCAGATGAGCAGTTTCTCAAATTTATCTTTCTCTATAAGAGTATCCATGAGTCAGTGTGGGAAAAGGGTTGTATGTAAATTTTACCATCATAAGAATTTTTAGGATTATGAAGGAATGCATTCTGCATTTTAAATTACATTAATCTATATTGAGACTTTCTCACAGAAATAATATGAGAGGGAGACAAATACATACAAATTCATACTCAGATTAAGAGACTGTGCAAAATAACTAAACTTTTGAGAGATCTTTTTTGGGTAGTGTGGCTAAAATCTTTCAGGATTGTCATTAAGTAATCCATGAGTATTAAACAAACACTACAGTTGTTTAAAAAGCCAATGTTCACTGTAGGGTGTTTTTTGTTGAAAACAAAAAATAAACATTGGTTTTTTTTTTACAAAAACATCATAAATGGTGGTTTTGTGATCGTAGGTTGCTGCAAATAACCATAAATGTGGATTGTTTGCTGAGTACCTGAAATAAGGTCACGCAATTGGGGTGGGGGGACTTTGAAACTAGATCATAAGTATCTTTTGGAAGTCCATTGTAACTGAACGGTTGCTGAACAATCAATCACAAGTCGAGGACTACCTGGTGCTATAGAGGTACAGAGGTACAGGCAAACACTGCCCACAGTCTGGAGTTCAATCTTGATAGGCTCAAGGTTGACTCAGCCTTCCGTCCTTCCGATCTCGTAAAATGAGAACCCAGCTTGTTAAGAGGTGCAATATGCTGACATTGTAAACTGCCCAGAGAGTGCTGCAAAGGACTATGGAGCAGAAGTGCTATTGCTATTACCTGTATTATTTCTTGCTCCCTTTCATTTTGCATTTTGTTTTTCTAAATTTCAGTGGGATACTCACAGGGTTGTTGTGGGGAAATTAGAAGGAGGAAAATATGTTGAATATGTTCCCTGTTTTGGATTATTATTAAAAAATAATACAGATTAAATAATATAAATTAAATAATAGGGTAGAATTTGAATCCAAATATTTGGGTGGGGAGGCTTATCTAAGTTACTTGAAATGTTGAGGACTTTCTGCTAGCTTTCCTTGAAGCAGAAAATGAATTGAATTAGCAGAAATGAATTAACAAGAGGCAGGACAAAAGGTACCCAAGTAAGATATGTAAAAATAGAGATTACTTTTATTCTGAACATCTATGCCAGTCATACATATGTGACAAAAGAAATTTTACTGCAACCATTCATATTTGATCCCAAACTCATAACAATTTCTTTACCTTAAAAATAAAAGCTACTATATAAATAATGAGGAAAGTAGTATCTCCTCTGATGAAGAAATTGGAAATTCTAATTGTGTTCTCAGTTCAGTTCAACCTTCAGCTGACTTAAGAAGTCATTGACAAAATCTTGTTTCAGTAAAAGCTTGATAGCCAAAGCTCACTTCACTCTACCGGTACCCAATTCTTGTGCCTGGTACAGATTCACTCTTTAATTTGGCAAAATGTTTCTGAAACAAGAATAAGAAAAAAGTTAACCAGATGCCTTGGGACTTTATCTTGCGGTGAATTCCCAAGAAATCTGGAAAGTTGAATTTATGTGGGAGTCTTTTGTTGTAAATTAAATGAATGAATTCACCTCAAAACCATGTGGTCCTGTCCACCATTAAACCATATTTCCAAGCAGTCTCCATTTCCAGTGTCTTTCTCCATGGTGGGTGGAGATAGCATCCAGGAATGGGTTAACTCCGTCTGTCATCTTATTGGACTGAGTCTGCAACTTTAACGACACGCCTCCTCCGGTCATCCTTCCAGCTTTTAGATTCAGTCGATCTTAAGGACTAGACGTGTCTCGTGGTTCCCATTCCTAGATTCTATCTTCTCTTCACTGAGCTTTAATTTGGAATTCTGTTTGCAAAAGAAAAACTTCTTCTTTCCAGCGTGAAGGGCTCTGCCCGATTCCGCTGAAGGCCGTGTGATGGCAAATTGCAAGTGATTGCTCTCCCAGCGTGAAGGGCTTGGCCCGAACCCACTGAAGGCCGCGTGGCAGCGATCTGACGGGGGGCAGCGGATCAGGGCAGCGCCCATGAGTTCACTCCGGAACGCTGACCCTTTTGGCTCTCTAGAGAAGCAGACCCGAGTCTCCTGGGATCAGGAGCAGCGGCTAATTATCAGGCACCGCTCACAAGCTCAGCTCCGTGGCGGCTGTCCCTAGAGCTCACACAACATGGCGCCTTCAGCTACACCGGTCAGAACATCATGGTGGTGAGTGCAAAATCCCAAAGAACCCCTTGCTAAGCCGGAGTTCTTTTGCAATTTTGGCTGGGTGCCTATAGTGCCTCTCTAGGCTCATTTCTATCTTCCCTTTTCCAGAGAGTGCAGAGCAGCAGGACCCGACCAGGTGTGTCTGCCCCATACATCCCTTAAAGAATATGGTGGACGCCATTTTGGACCCAGCTCCCACAACAGCGGGAAAATCTTGGCCCGCCCATTCCTCCCAGGCTGAGGCTGCAGGTTCCTCAGGATCGAGGACTGCAAGGAAGAGGCATGCCTCAGAGCCTCGAGGCAGCGACAAGACAAAGAAGGCTTCTAAAGCCTCCAAAAAAGATGAGAGGTGGCAACAAGCCCTGGACAGGGTGATTGCAAAAGCCCAGAGGGAGCAGGAAAGGAGGGAGCGTGTGCAGGTTCCCAGAGAACAACCAAGCTCTCTTCCTGGGACTACTCAAGCCTCTTCACAGCCCGGGGCTCAGAAGATCCCCTTTATTGGCTGAACCCTTAGATGACCGCTATGCCCAGGCATGATCACCAGATGGTGATAAGGATCAAACATCCACCTCAGCCTCTATTATGCAGGGAGTCTCTGAGATTTTTGCCAGTCTGCCAGGACATGGGGTCTCTGAGCCTCCCCTAGATCAGCCTCCTAGGCCCAGGTCAGGGCGAGCTGAAGCTACTTTTACACCAATGGCTGCTGGCCTTCATTCCAGTGACCAGTCAGCGCCCTCTATACCGGCCAACCTGGGAGCCCTCATTTCTGAAGCCTTCAGACAGGGCATAGAGGCTGGCTTACATCACAGAGCCTATCTAGATGTTTCTGAGAACCTCAGATCCCGTACTTATCAGCAGGAACCCCAGGAAATGAGAGATATATACCCTCCTCAGGGGATCTATCCTCCTGGATCTCCTAATGACTCCTCCCTTTCTGCGGAGGACACTCCTAGAGAGCAAGAATTGTCCGATGACGAAGGCTTGGTGCCTGACCAGCCTGCCTTTGTGGGCCTGTTTTGCCCATCAATCTTCAGATCATTATTGTTCAAGGCCAGGAAGGCCGCCAACATGGGGCCCATCCAGGCTCCGCAGGACCAGGTCCCAGGTCTTCAGGACTCTGCTGACCCACTATTCTCTGAACCTACAGTAGAGAAGGAGGTGATCCCCTCCCCCAGGCTCTTCCTGGATGTCGTTCAGTGACAGTGGTCTTCCCCAGGGGTGGGGCCTAATCCCAATAGCCTGGATAGGCGTTTGGGACCGTACCTTTCCAAACTTTTGGAAGTTCCCTCTATTGATGCTCCTGTAGCGGCCCTTTCTTCTTCATCTGTTATGGCAGACGCTCCTCTAGACACCCTCCGTCTGGAGGACGAGATTTGAGCAATCCTTAGTTAGGGCTCACCAGGCGGCCGCCTGGGCAGTAAAGGCCTCCACTGCAGTGTCCTTCTTTAATCAAGCCTCCCTGTTATGGCTAAAACAACTGCAAGGGAGAATCCCTCTGAGGACTGTAGGGCACATCAGGACGTGAATAAAATAATGGCAGCCTTGGAATTCTTTGCGGACGCCACATTAAACGCAACGCGCTTCGCTTCTAAATCCATTTCTTCATCAGTGGCCTCTCGCCGACTCCTCTGGCTTCGCCAGTGGCAGGCGGATGCCAGACATAAATGGAAGTTGGCTTCTGCCCCGTATTCGGGGGACAGATTGTTCGGGGCTTCCCTTGATCCTATTTTAGTAGAGACAAGAGACAAATGAAAGATTTTACCATCACTATCCAGAAGGGCTGACTTTCGCTCCCCCCCTTATTTTCATCGCTCATCCTTTCGAGGGCAGGAAGGGGGTTTGGGATTCCCTAGAACTCCTAGACAATTCCCCCCAAGACAGGGCCCTCCACAGGACAGGGAAGGGAGGACAGCATTTCCCCCCGAAAAGATCCTTCCGGGGTGGAGGAAATCGAACCTTCCGCCGTCAGAGGTGACTACTTAACAGCATGCCCCATTGGAGGTCGACTGGCCTTCTTTGCCAGCCAATGGGAGGCAGTCACCACAGACATATGGGTCAGGGAGACGGTGAAATTTGGACTCTCCCTAGAATTCCTCTCCACTCCCCCGGGGTCCTTCATCAAGTGCCCTCTGTCAAGAGACACGGCAAAGCGGCTCCTCATGGAATCGGCCATAAATCATCTCCTGGACATCCAGGCAATCCAGCCGGTTCCAGTGGAGCAACATGGACAGGGGTTTTATTCCATCCTGTTCATAGTACCAAAGACCTCGGAGGGGATGAAGGGCAATTCTGGACCTCAAGTGATTGAACCTTCATATTGTCTACAGACGGTTCAAAATGCATTCGCTCCAGACCATCCTAGGGAGCATACGGAAGGGCGATTTCCTCACATCGGTGGATCTCACAGAGGCATACCTATATGTGCCAATCCATCCCAACCACAGACAGTTCCTCTGCTTCTCTTACGCGGGGAAGCATTATCAATACCGGCCGCTCCCATTTGATCTCTCCTCTGCTCCCTGGGTATTCACAGAGTTACTGGTGGTGATAGCAGCCCATCTTTGGTCCATACCCATCAGAATCCAATGCTACCTGGACGACGTTCTCATCCAGTCCAGTTCGGCATCTCAGGCGGAGAAAGACTTGGCTCTCACCATTCGAGTCCTCCAGGACCACGGTTTCTCTATCAACCTGGCAAAAAGCCACCTGGTTCCAACGACACGCTTGCTCCACTTAGGGGCCATCATAGACTCGGTAGAGTGCATGGTCTTCCTGTCCCAGGAGCGACAAAACAACTTGACTCAACTGGCGGAGCGCATTCAGAGAGAGCGCGCTGCACCACTGCTGCAATTATCCCAGCTTCTGGGGAAGATGTTCTCCACTTTTTTCATCGTGCCCTAGGCCCGGCTCCACAGCAGGGAGCTGCAGTGGTTTCTTCTATCGCATCAGAAGGCCAGTACCAGCACCTCGTCAACAAAGGTACCACTGCCACCACTTGTGACTTGGTCATTGAATTGGTGGCTATCCCCGGCCATCACACGGGGCTCCCTCTTCAGGGAACCCCATCGACTAACCTTGACAACTGATGCCAGCCTCTTCGGCTGGGGGGCGCACCTGCAGAATCTTATGGCGCAGGGAGAGTGGACTCAGAGGGACTTGAGCCACAATATAAATTGGCTTGAGCTCAGAGCAATCCATCTAGCGCTCCTGAGCTTCGAGAGGACGGTGATCAACAAACACGTTCTCGTCCTCACAGACAACATGGTGGCCAAAGCCCACATAAATCATCGGGGGAATCCGGTCCCGACCCCTGATGCAGGAGGCGGAACGCTCTGGGCAGAGTCTCACGTGCTGTCCATTTGAGCAGAACACATATCTGGGGTGGCAAATGTGCAGGTGGACCACCTGAGCCAAGCTACCATCGACCACTCGGAATGGCTCATGCACCCCTCCCTCTTTCGGGAGTTAACAGAACGATTCGGGTACCCGACAGTCGACTTGTTTGACACCCCAGACAAACTCACCTCTCTCGTTATTTCACCAGGTTCGCGACACCAGGGGCAGAGGGCGTGGATGCCCTCCGCAGCCCGTGGCCGACGGGACTGCTATACACCTTCCCTCCCCTCCCATTAATCCCCAGAGTCATCCAAAAGATGCTGGAGGAGAAGGCAGAAGTCCTACTGTTGGCTCCCCATTGGCCCAGGAGGCCTTGGTTTGCGGACCTGATGAGCCTGTCAGTGGCTCGACCCTGGAGGATTCTGCAGGACAGGATCTCCCTCTCTCAGGGGGCACTGGAACATCCAGACCCTCAGTGGTTCCAGCTGACCGCCTGGAGATTGAGCGGAGGATCCTGAGCGGAGACAATTTCTCCTCCAGGGTCATCCAGACCATTCAGGCATCTAGACGTCCCTCTACCACACGGATATATGACTCCACGTGGAGGACCTTTTGCTCTTGGTGTTCCACAAGAGATGCTGGAGGAGAAGGCGGAAATCCTGCTTTTGGCTCCCCGTTGGCCCAGGAGGCCTTGGTTTGTGGACCTGATGAGCCTGTCAGTGGCTCGACCCTGGAGGATTCTGCAGGACAGGATCTCCCTCTCTCAGGGGGCACTGGAACATCCAGACCCTCAGTGGTTCCAGCTGACCGCCTGGAGATTGAGCGGAGGATCCTGAGCGGAGACAATTTCTCCTCCAGGGTCATCCAGACCATTCAGGCATCTAGACGTCCCTCTACCACACGGATATATGACTCCACGTGGAGGACCTTTTGCTCTTGGTGTTCCAAGAGAAGACTTACGCCTACAGAGGTTTCCCTACCACAGGTTCTAGACTTTCTTCAAGAGGGATTAGATAGTGGCCTAGCCCCTAACACCATCAAGAGACAGGTGGCGTCCCTCTCTTCGGTCTTGGCCATTGGGTCCTTTGACTCCCTGGCTCAACATCCTGTGGTCAGAAGGTTCATAAAGGGGGCGATTAACATCAAGCCTCCAGTAGTTCACAGGTACCCGACCTGGGACCTGTCAAAGGTACTAAACGTTCTTACTGGAGTTTCCTTTGAACCTTTACAGACAGCCTGCCTCAGATACCTTTCGTTTAAAGTAGCCTTTTTAATGGCAGTCACATCGGCCAGGAGGGTATCAGAATTGGCGGCGTTGTCAGTTCGCCAGGATCTCTGTGTCTTCCACCGCGACAGAGTGGTCTTGAGGCTTGATCCTTCCTTTGTCCCAAAAATAAATACCTGGTTCCATAGGGCCCAGGAACTTGTGCTACCAAACCTTTGTCCCCAGCCTGTTCATTGACTGGAGCGGAAGTGGCATACATTAGACGTTAGATGGGCACTTTGTATATATATAAGGAGGACTTCCCACCTTAGACGTACTGAGCCGAGGTGGCGCAGTGGTTAGAGTGCAGTACTGCAGGCTACTTCAGCTGACTGCTAGCTGCAGTTCGGCAGTTCAAGTCTCACCGGCTCAAGGTTGACTCAGCCTTCCATCCTTCTGAGGTGGGTAAAATGAGGACCCAGATTGTTGGGGGCAATATGCTGACTCTGTGAACCGCTTAGAGAGGGCTGTAAAGCACTATGAAGCGGTATATAAGTCTAAGTGCTATTGCTATTGCTAATGCTACTGAGTCCCTGTTTGTGTCATTTCAACCAGGCACACTGGGCAACAGGGTGTCCCCATCTACCATAGGCAGATGGATCAAGGCATGTATAGCCAAAGAATATGAGGTTCAGTCCTTGCCTGCTCCTAAAAGAATTACAGCTCACTCCACTAAGAGTGTGGCTACATCTGCGGCATGGGCAACCCAGGCCTCAATTGAGGAGGTCTGCAGAGCTGCTACCTGGTCTTCTTTGACTCCATTCATCCGTCACTACAAACTAGACACCTTCGCCTCAGCCGAGGCAGCCTTTGGAAGACGTTTCTTGCAGAGAGTACATACGGATGAGGGGGCTCCGGACGACTGCCCACCCGTGAGGACTGCCAAGCTTTGGTATGTCCCATTCCTGGATGCTATCTCCACCCACCATGGAGAAAGGGCATTGGTCTTACCTGAGATGCCTTTTCTCTGGGTGGTGGAGATAGCACCCAGCCCCACCCGGATCTCAGTCCGGCCCTGGGGCCCTTAGGAACCACGGCTTCAATGTTTCACGTCAGTCTGCAGTGATCTCTTCGTCACAAGCTGGAAGGACGACTGGAGGAGGCGTGTCGTTAAAGTTGCAGACTCAGTCCAATAAGATGACAGACGGAGTTAACCCATTCCTGGATGCTATCTCCACCACCCAGAGAAAAGACGTCTCAGGTAAGACCAACGCCCTTTCTTCCCACTTGGAACTGAACCCAGATGGACGTTTCTTCCAACACAATAATGGGCATTTGGTATCATAATTCTCTTGTTTCAATTCATGACTAGTGTGCTGTGAATCTAGGTCCTCTGTTTGGGAAGTTTCATGATTGGGCTGGTTGTATCAGTTGTTGCAGTCACTTAAGAATCATCAGAATTTAAGAGTTATTAATAGTTTAAAACATTTAGATTGGATAGGTGTAATATTTTACATGCATCTGACTAATAAATTTAGCATGAATTTTTAGTGTATTGTTTAATGTTAGTGTTATATTATTGCTGTACATTAAGAAGATTGATCACCTTGTAAGTGTGTTTTATTATGGAAATGGGGGATGCAGTGGCTCAGTAGCTTAATGATGCTGGAACTGCTGGCCAGAAATAACTCTGGTAGTTCAAGCCCGGCTCCTGAGTTCGGATGAGCTCCCATCACTTGCTCGCCAGCTCCTGCCCACCCAGCAGTTCAAAAGTATGCAATATTGCAAATGGATAAATGAGTACCACATTGGTGGGAAAAACCTAGCTGCATTCGTATGTACAGAGAGTGGAAGCTGGCACTGGGCCTGGCCAGATGTGAGGCAACGTAACATGAGGCAAGGTGAGGGGAGACTGGCAGAGGAGCCCGGAAGAGCCAGCAACCCGAGCACCAACCAGCTTGTGTGAGCTAGCTCACCCCCTGTGATTCACCAAAGGTAGGCACGCAAATGTTGTGACCCAGCACGGCAAGCCCCCAGGAAATGACACACACACACTGTTTGCACAACAAATATTACTTTACTACTAATAATATGGCTTAGTAGTAAGTTTTATAAAGTTTTTCAACACAGTTCTTGTCGAGAGTCAGATAACACTTTGGCCAGGATTCAACATACCAAAATGCAAGCAGGCCATTAAGTCCCGAGTTATCTTCCACTTACTGGAGTTGGCCAAGAGCCCGGACTGGAGTAATTCCAACTGAGATAACAAAGATCTGAAATCAGCCAGCCAGGAAAATAATGAGTTGTCTCCAGCAATCGGTTTCAGCTATTCTGAAAATTAAAATAGTCTTAGGGCGTGGCCCACCAGCCTGCAGGTTTACAGGTGAGGAGATCTCCTCCTGTAGAGCCACTCTTGCCTTCTAGCTGCCCTGCGTGCCCTAGCATCAATCAGAGGCTCCTCCTCTCCACTTGAGTCACTCATCTCCTTCTGGGGAGGTGCAGAAGCCCTGGTTGGTTGTCGTCCTCTGGCACTGCGTTCTCCTCGGTCTCGGACTCAGGTGCCGAAGATACAGGATGATATTGCCACCCCATGGTCGGTTCTTGGTCTTCCGGATCCATGAGCAGCTGCGCGGGACTCGGGCAAGCCACAACAGCAAAGTGCCAAACAGAATAAACTAGCAGTTTAGGCTATCAGGACTGGATTGTGTCTAGCATTTGTAGATTTTCCTGACGTATGCTATATGCTAAATAAATAAATTATGGAAATATTTTTGAGGTCGTGCATATTGAAAAGGCTATGTTTGTCTATGACCATAATAAACTTTTGATTTGATACAAAAAACCAGATAACTAATATCCTTGTGTAAGGGAATTAATGGAACTACTTTATTTTGAACTTATTCCTTTATTAATTAAAAAAAAAGATAGTGGCATTTCACAAGATACGAATAATATCTTACACAATATACTCAGTAAATAAAAATCTGATTAATTTAAACATGCTCAGTTTATTCTATAATGAAACATGAGCTGGTTCATTTAAAGTTAATGTGACAAAACTGAAACTAAGCATATTTAATAAAAAGTAAAAGTTCTCTTTTATTCATTTCAATACAGAGATCCCTGGGAAGTAGAAACTTAACTGAAGTAAAAATATTCACGTGTCTGTTATAGTGCAATCTGTAAAAAGGAGACTGTTTGGATTAATAGCATAATAAGCTATATTTTGTTCCAGGATGTAATATTTAGATCAATAAACACTATTTGAATAACTACACATGTCAACTGTTTTGTATTCTTTTAATTTTTCTTCCTCTACTTTTCACCCCTCTTTTATGGATTAACATATTATTTATTTGTTTTTATTTGTTAATCAAATTTATGTAGCTATTCATCTCACCTGGGGCAGCAAACAACAATCAGAAAACACAACAAATAAAGGCAAAAATATAAAATATTACATGATCCCAGCTAATGTATCCGTCGTTTATGGCTTCATGTTGTATATGAAATAAGCCATTGTTGTAGTAAATCCTAGTTAAAATCAATCATAGTACAGCATATTGTGTGAACCTAGACCTTAAGGCAGTTTTCTGTATACAAAAAACTTAATGTATAAATCAGTTCCAAGTCAGATCATCAACCAACCCTATACAGTACTGCTACATTGCTGTTTTCCATAACTTAATGCCACAGTATCTTTTCCAGTCTTCCCTAAAAATGCTTGGTATGTTTTGTATGCTATGCATGTGTTCTGCTTTGTTGGGGAGGAGGAGAGAAGGTTGCTTTGTATGCAAAAGGTTTCAAGTTTCATTTTCAGTTTGTCTGGTATGGCTGTCAGAAACTCCTCATGAGCCTCTCTGGAAAACTGCTGACAATGGGTATACTTGGCAATGAGCTTGTAGTTTGACTTTATATAAGGCAGCTTCCTATGTTTCTATATTCTTCTGACCATCACAGTTCCAAAAACTATTATAGTCATATTTTATGTTGGAAGTAACCCAATTTTTCCAAAAGTTTTAGCTTAATACATTCTTGATAAAACATTTGCTTCTTACTAATCTTCTCTTGCTTTATTTTAATCATGCCCAATTGATGAAAGTTACAGGATGCTCTTCATTAAATTCAGTGTTTGTGTAAGTCAGCACTGTTGCACAATATTTATGTCTATTAAAATACTTCTGTATCATAAGGTTCTTGGTGCTCTCTGAGTTTGCTGGTTTTCTTGCCGACATTTCATACCAAACATCAGCGCTAGAACGTAGTGGGGTTTGCTCTCATTTTTATATACAAGTGGCTCGCTGGTATGATACTTCTGTATCATTTCTCAGTAAAGAGTCTGTGTACAATGTGCACATATTTATCCGTTTCATTCAATACATTTCACTACATAGGAATCAATGTAAAACATGACCAAAAATTGCAAATGATGATTAGTTAGTCAACAAGTATCTTACAGTAATTTATTTAATAAATGTATAGGATCACTCATCTTATATTCATGACTCTGGGTGGCTAACAATAGTTAATACAACCAATGATTAAAAAATATGGATTTTAAACAAACGGCATTTCATACATGAAAGAAAAGCAAAAGGGTACACTGAGAAAATAAACTGTACTAATATTAATGAATTAATTAAGCATACAAATAAGAAATATCTGTCAATTCCAACTAATATAGAGAGACTCTTAATTTCTCCCATGCAAATAAACCACATGTAGGATGTTTCATGGAACTAATCCATATGGAATATTAAGACCCATTGAATCTAGTATGTTTTAGCAGTTCCAGCTCTGCATAGTACAAGGTCATTGATGCTTCTACAATGGCTTAGTTAAGGTCCAGATTAAGCCAGAATTTGGAGTAAGTGCTAAATATTGGCAGAGATACCTTTCCAATACTACATTGGCAATTTACAAAGCACTACATTGGGGAAAAAAAATATAACAGCATCTTCATATGGCAAAGATTGTGAGATACAGTAGCTTCCTTGTTAGTTTCTAATGGAATCAATACTGAGAAGGGAAAAAAGAGAAAAACACATAACTTTATTTGAAATGTGTTTTATGGCCTAACAATGCATGAAAGCTTCTAGGATGTCGGGGGAAGGAACAAAAGAAAAAAAACAACAAGCCTTTGATGCCCTCTGGATTCCAGAATATATTCAGTGGAAATCTTACAAGCTTATTACATTTTGAACCTAGTTGTTTTGACCCGGCTCCCAAACACGACAAGCCCTTTGTATTTAACAAAACGTTCCCTTTATTAGGAGTGCCAGCAGCCACTCTCTCACAGCAGGCTACGAAGTCTCTAAGTCCTGTGGAAAGTGACTGCTCTCCCTTTCCCCCTGAAATGGCCCCAACACACCAGGAGTCTCTCTCTCTCTCTCTCTCTCTCTTCCCACACTTGCAAAGGAAGTCCTGGAAGGTGTACTCGCTTTCTTCCAGCAGCAGAGACACACACACACACTCAGAAGGTGCTGCAAATTGCAAGAAGAATTCTGATAATTTCCAGACACGAAATGCAGGCTATCAGTGGCTGACCAGCAGGGAGATGAATAGTTGTCTGTCACACCTATTCATCTCTGCCCCCTGCCTTTTATCCCCACAGCTAGCGTGGGGCTTCGCTAGCAGCAGTGGCTCTTCCGTCCCAAGGACCAGCCCATAGATTTTCACTGCTCTCCTCTTCTCTGTCTTCTGCGCATCCGCACATCAGGCACTGGACTCAGTTATTCCTCCTCTTCCTCATCAGCCACCTCCAGACCTGGGAACTGTTGACTCTCCATCTGAGGGCTGATGGACGGCCCAAGCTCCGCCTCTGTCTCTATCTCTGACAGCTCCATTCCCTCTTCCCCCTCCGAGCTCTCAGATTGCCTTGATGCTGGCCCTCCCACACTGCCTCATCTGGTTCGGCTGTTGGAGGGGCCGACAGGCCACAACACATGTGTTTTCATATTGGGAGGGTATATCCCTTCCAAATGGCTAGAAAATTCTTATCTGTGTAATTATGAAAAGAATTTTTAATATAGGTTCACATATTACTAGGAAAAAGATATATAATTTTATAAGAAATTGTGTTGCAAAAAGATTTTTGTTATGAGTGTATTTTCAAAGAACTTCAGGCGATCCTCAATAATACTATTCACCTCCAAACAGAGCTTGGGAAGGATTCCATGGATGAAAATCTTAAAGAGGAAAACAATTCAAGAAGCATGGGAAACTGAAAAATTTGATTATAAAAGCCCAGTCCAATTCGATACCACTGAAAAAGAAAAATAAGAAATCCAAGAAGAAATTAGCATGGTTACACAAATAACTTTCTGATAAACTGAAAGACAAAAAAGATACATTCAAAAAATGGAAAGAGGACACATATTTAAGGCAGAATACCAACAAACAGCCCAAACTTGCAAAGATGAAGCCAGGAAAGCTAAAGCTCAGAACGAAGTAAGACTTGCAACAAATATCAAATATAATTTTTAAAAAAGTTTCAACATACAAAAAACAAGAAAAAAGTCAAGGAAACAATTGGTTCACTAATGAGAGAAGATCGCAAGGAAGTAATGGACAGTAGAGAGAAAGCAGAGCTGCTTAATTCATTCTTTGCATCTGTCTTCACACAAAAAGATAATACAGGTATTCCTCGACTTACGACCATAATGGAGCCCAAACTTTCTGTTGTTAAGTGACATTTGTTAAGTGAGTTTTGCCCCATTTTATGACCTTCCTTGCTACAGTTGTTAAGTGAATCAATGCAGTTGATAGGTTAGTAACCTGATTGTTAAATGAATCTGTTTTCCCCATTGACTTTGCTTGTCAGAAGGTCACAAAAGGTGATCGCATGAGCCTGAGGCAGCAATGATCATAAATATGAACCAATTGCCAAGCATCTGAATTTTGGTCAATGATAATGGAGATGCTGCAAAGGTTGTGCCTGTGAAAAACGGTCAACTCCTACCCTCACAACGACGCTATAGAGCACTGCACACCAGAACAACTAGACACAAGGACAGTTTTCCCCCGAATGCCATCACTCTGCTAAACAAATAATTCCCTCAACACGGTCAAACTATTTACTAAGACTGTATTACTATTCTTCTTCTCATTCTTCCTAGTACCT
>QLTV01003282.1:859703-890584 GCA_003457575.1 Thermophis baileyi | reverse complement strand
AATTGAAAGGAAAATGAATTCCAGAGTTTGTCAAGACATTTTGCAGGAAAACGTACGACCATCTGTCCGCCAACTGAAGCTCCGCAGAGGATGGGTGATGCAACAGGACAATGACCCAAAGCATACAAGTAATTCAACAAAAAAATGGCTTCAACAGCACAGAATACACCTTCTGGAGTGGCCCAGTCAGAGTCCTGACCTCAACCCGATTGAAATGCTGTGGCATGAACTTGAGAGCGATTCACACCCGACATCCCAAGAATATTGCTACACTGAAACAGTTTTGTGAAGAGGAGTGGTCCAAAATTACTCCAGATCGTTGTGCAGGTTGGATCTGCAACTACAGGAAACGTTTGGTTGAGGTTATTGCTGCCAAAGGAGGGTCAACCAGTTATTAAGTCCAAAGGTTCACATACTTTTTCCTCCCTGCACTGTGAATGTTTACATGTTATGTTCAATTAAACCATGGCAACATCTAATGTTTCTGTAGTATTATTTTAAGCAGACTGTGTTTTTCTATTGTTGTGACTTAGATGACGTTCAGAGTACATTTTATGACCAATTCATGCAAATTCACATACTTTTTCTTGCAACTGTATGTGTCCCGGGATAATATTGCAGGATCCAGTCTGGGTCAGTCACTGGGATTAGAGGTTTAGTCTTCCAAGCTTTCAGACTGATGCTGGAGCCCATCCTCAGGGAACTTCTCTACCAGAATGTAGTAGAGACACATTCTGTGGTAGAAGCACAAATCCATCTGGACTTTAGTCTGTTTGCCATTTTCCAAAATCAAAGGTCAAAATACCATTTTGCTATTTATTTCCCCCCATTAAGTCTTTAAACTTGTAAATTTAAACTTCTTTCACTAAGGATTGAAGAAAACTCATCTGCTGCTGGGCAACCTGTTGATATAAAGGTTCCTACGGTAATAGCTCAGGGGTGTCAAACTCGATTTCACTGAGGGCTGCATTAGGGTTGTGTTGGAGGGGCGGAGTGGGTGTGGCCAGGGTGGCCATGGCCAGCTCGGCATCACTCGTGTCGGGGGTGCCTGTGGTGGCTTGAGCACTCTGCCAGCGAAAACGGGCTCCCAAGACAGAGCATTAGTGGGCGATTTCAAGTTCTTCTTTGAAGAAGATTATGAAGTGCTGGTCTATTAACTGGCTCTTCCTTCCACTTTTAGTGGGGCCATCTTCAGTTTGCCATTTCTTCCCCAGACGTTTTTTTTTGGGGGAGATTGCTGAATTGTGAAAATCAGGATGATTTTGATGGTGACTATAACTAATATATTATTTTGAGTTTCAAATCAGAGAAATATTTGTAGATGATTTAAATGAAATGCTGTTAGAAATAGCAATAGTTTGGATATATTCAGTGGTGGGATTCAAATAATTTAACAACCGGTTCTCTGCCTTAATGATTGGCTGGGTAGGCATGGCTAGGTGGTCATGTGACTGGGTGGGCATGGCCAACTCGACATCACTCAGACCAGTGGCAAATAATTGTGGGAACTATGCTGGAAATCATCTGGAGGATCCCTACATGCCTATTTCTGGATTAGAAAGGCTTCCTTCATGTTAGCTTATCAAAGCAAAGCTAATGAACAATTCTTAACAAACACGCTAACTACTATGCCTGCCAACTAGCAAGTAATGCTCTAAATGCATATAAATATCTGTTTCCAGAGAAGCCTGCAAAATTATTCTAACTTTGTAACAATTCAGATGCTAGTATCTAATGGTTAAACAATAAGTTCTCATGTAAAGGTCTGTTGCTGTTTTGTAGTGTTTTTATTATCAATATTGGTAATGACTCTTTTCTTTGTCTCTCACTGTGCAATTTGAATGTTGATCAAAGATGGTTCTGTGAAGGTAAAGAACTACAAAATTCTCCTGATATTCAGATCTGTTCTGAAAGTGGAGGACTCCAGACATTCATTATAGCAGAAGCTTTTGAAGACGACACAGGACGCTACTGTTGCCTGGCCTCCAATTCTCTTGGATCTTGTTCTTCTTCAGCAGAATTATTTGTTGAAGGTAAGAAGACATGGCAATAAAAATGTCATGCATTGGGTTCTGTTTCTACTACTGTATTTATAACAACAGCTCTAACTTTCACAAGTTTATGGATCTGAACTCTGCAATCTGAATCTGCATGTCTAAATTGTCAATTACTACAATGATTAAAAAGCCTAATGTTAATTGTTACAATTCTACTATATATAGCAGTTCTTCTATTTTTAATTATACAGTACCTTTTCAACAAGTTAGACTTTTGAAAACTCTTTTTAAACAAAAACTGAAATGTTGTAAAACAGGGCAGACAACCTTTTTTTCCACAGGAGGGTACCCTGTTTATTTTTGAAGTCCAAGAACTGCTGGGGAATGATTATGACATGGTGTGGTCATGTCTATAGTGGCAGTGAGTTGTATTTGATATTTTCAAAGTGTATTATAAGCAGTATAGTTTTCATGAAGGCTTTCCCATTCATAACATGGCCTGACACAAAGCAACATTTTCTGGCAAAATGGTTTCACCCCACCACCCCCCATATCCATGTCAGTTACCAATTTGTCATCTTCCCATCTGTGGACATACATACAAAGCACTAAGACAGGGGTGTCAAACTCAATTTCATTGAGGGCCGCATCAGCATTATGGTTGTCCTCAAAGGGCCAGTTGCATGTAAAACTAAGATAACTCACAGCGGCCAGGTGGGCGTGGCTAGGTGGTCCTAGCTGGGTCACCGTGATTAGGTTGATGTGGCAGGGTGGGCATGGCCAGCTCGACACCGCTCACTGGGCGCAGCTGACTTGAGACAGCTAGGTCGGGATGGAACAAGTCACACTGGCTAACTCGACATGGGGACAGTATCCCAGAAGCTCCTCGCCTCCTCAAACTGCTGGCAGCGAAGCGCATGCACACACATCCACACCCACACCCACATCCACACACCGCATTCTAAGTTTAGGGACTTTTATCCACAGAGGAAGGAGAGAGCCTTCTCCCCAAGCCCAGGCCTGATTAGCAGTTTGTAAGCTCAGATGTGGATAAAAGTCTCCAAGCTTGGAATCGTGTATGTGTGTTTGCTTGTATGCACGCATGCACAGCACACCAAAGGAGACGTTCTTCTCCCAATCCCAAACATTGATGGCGTTTCCCTGTCAGGTGCCCCCTCCCAGCAAAGCAGGAGGTAGAGGATGATGCTGCTGCATGTGGAAGCATGGAGGAGAAAGTTTGCAGGAAGCAGTTTCCTCCGAGTCCAACTTCTGCCTTGACAGATCTCTGGAAAGCAAGAGGAGGAGGCAGGGGAACAGTACTCCCCGGTCCTGCATGAGGGAGGCTGGCCCTTCTCAAAAGGGAATCCCCATTTACAATCATGTATGGTAAGGATGCTGGCTTGTTGGGGCAGCCTTCCCTAATGCAGCTCCCCCACCACCCTCTTCTCCTCTCCAGAGATCAGTCAAGGCAGAAGTTGGATTTGGAGGAAACTGCTTCCTGCAAACTTTCTCCTCCGTGCTTCCACATGCAGCAGTGTCATCCTCTGCCTCCTGTGGGGGGACAGGCAAGGCTGGGAGGGGGGATCCGGAGGTCTCCAGCAGGCGAAGTTGAGACGCCAGTCCCTACACGCTTGTCGCTTCCTGTGTGTGTGCCCAGGGGGAGTGCCTGGCACGGCTGGGGTGGGCCAGGGCTGACGCAAGGGGGGTCAGTCCCTCGCTGTCTCCAGGGTGGCCCCACGAGCGAGATCTAACCACATTGTGGGCTGGATCTTGCCCGCGGGCCTTGAATTTGACATGTCTGCACTAAGATAAGGACATTATCATTTTTGTTTTCCAAGAAAGTAGATAGATTTTGTATGGAATTCAACAGTTTTATGAGAACCAGACATAAATTGTAGCTTTGCAGAATGCTAATTTCTTTTTGTGTGTCTTAATATTAAAAACTTTATATTAAATAAATTACAATAATTGGATGGGAGAAGACTGGTGAGCACCAAAGTGCCATGGAAATTTCAGCAATACTGAAATCATGGAAATTGTCTTAAATCAGGGGCGTCAAACTCAAGGCTCACAGGCTGGATTCGGCCCATGGGGTATTTAAATCTGGCCCATGGGGCCGGCCTGGAAATAGCAAAGGACCGGCCCACGGTGCCTCTGGCAGCCAAAACAGGGCGCAGCCCCGCCCCCCCCCCCCCCGCACCCTGTTTTGGCTGGCAAAGTGCTGCAGGAGGCCATCCAGGCTGAAAATGGGGCATGGGGGGCCTCCCGCACCCCGTTTTGGCCGGCAGGGTGCTGCAGAAGGCATCTGTCCCATCTCCCCCCCCCCGGCCAACCCACGGAGGAGAACTACAATGCTGATCCAGCCCTCGAAGAAATCCAGTTTGACACCCCTGTCTTAAATATTCTGTTTATAAACATGCAGCTGTGTTACACCTGATGTTATCACTAATGATTCTGTTTCCTAATTTTCTGCAGGTGCCAGTTCCTCTGATTCTGATAGTGAACATTTCAAAACAAAATTTGGAGCCATGCCCCAGTGAGTTTACAGAACAAAACCAACAATGTTATGTTTAATGTTTCTATGGCCATCTGAAAAGATAATTGCTAAGCTGTTCTGCTTCACATCTTCCTCCTGTGATCGCTTTATGCAGGGAAAGAATTAACTACTGTTAATCAATAATTAAGTGCTGTTGATTTATTGGATTGAACCTTGACCATAGGATGACTATGAAGGCTAATTATTTCATATTCCCAAGATGGATTCCAAGCATATCAGTAAAATTATCTTTGTTGTAATGTATAACTGGTGTTTATGTAAGAAATATTTCCTAAAATACAAAGAATTTGATGAGGAAATATTAGCGTTAGAGTTTCATTGCTGCATTGGAAACATAGTAAGCTGCAGTTTTCTACTTATTGAAGACCTAGACAATGGAAAATGTAGCTAATTGGTTACAGGTCCCTAATCAGAATGTTTTATACTAAGTAATTCAGCTGATTTAAGCAGCTTGGCATACAAATGTTATCACTTTTATCCATAAGAACAGTGTGAACACTACTTCTGAATTGGATGGCATAGAAATAGGATACTGCAATGATGAGAATGCCTTCTTTAATTCAAACTTTTGACAGCAAATTTGCTAAGGAAAAGATCTACATCCACAATCTTTGTATGACTGTTAGAACAAAAATATAACTATCAATCCAAATGTGGAATGACTGTTTTTTAAAAAAAATTAAACAAAAAAGGTAAAAATTTGAGAAATCAGCTTGAAAGAAAAAAAACCCCACTTGCTTTACTTTAAGATGTGTATAATTACAGCTTGGAGCAATTTTTAATATTAAAATGTTAGCTAATTAAAGAATAAGGGTTCAAAGTATATGTTTTTCCCCCTTAAATTGCTAAGAGCAAGAAGAATAGAATAAACAATTGAGTTTGGGTGTGTGCTCAGAGAAAACAAGTTGTTAGAACTCTGAGGATGTTCCCCAAAGTTTCCTGATGTCAGTAATTACTTAATTAAATTTAAGTTAATGTATGTAATTTCCTATTCCCTACCACTTAACTACCAAATAAGTAACAGGGTGGAAAGTTAGTGTGGAACTTAGCGATTGAGTTAGTCATGAGAAAAGGCTCTAACAGTGTTCTATTTCATTAAATGGGAAGCATTTTATGAGCACACTAAGTGACTTTCTCTCATTTTGATTTGTCTGTTTATCCAGGGCTCAGAAGAAAAGCACTTCTGTTTCATTGACAATTGGATTGTCAGCTCCAAAGTCTGGAATTACTACGGCAGTAATCCAGCCTATCTCTGTGCCTAATCAGCAGGTATATATTTGTGCTACCTTAGAACATTAAATGTTTATTACATTAATTATTATTTATTTATTATTATTTAGCATATGAGAACATGACAGAAAAGAAGTAAACATATATACACAATCCACGTAATTATAAATATAACATCTATGGCGGTGTTGCAGTGACCTCATAACTGGATGTCCAGCTATCCAGGCGATCACCTCTGGCATTGCTTCATGCAGATCTTCTATGGAACTGGAGAATTACCGTATTTTTCGGACTATAAGACGCAATCCCCCCGCCCAAAAAAAGTGGGTGGAAATGTCCATGCGTCTTACAGAGCGAATGTTGCCAAAGCCCCGCCCACCCACCAGCCCCCACCCTTCAGCCTCTGCCTCCCAGCAATTTGCCTCCTTGCAGCAAACAGCAAACAGCCTGATCAGCTTCAGCACAGCCTGATTTAGCACGAGCAGCTGATTGGCAGTTGGATCTGCCACCCGGAATACCACTGATCAGCTGTTCCAGGCTACGGGGATCGCCGCCGTCACAGCCCATTGCTGCCCATTGCCGCTGCCACCTATCGCCGCCTCCCCGTGCCCCATTTTCGGCCTCCTGTTTTTGGCCTCCGCATGCTTTTTTGCCCGTTCCAGGTGGTGGCTGAAAACGGGACGCGCGGAGGCTGAAAAGGGGACGTGCGGAGACTAAAAATGGGGAGCGTGGAGGTGGTGATAGGTGACAGCAGCAATGGGCGATGGCAATGGGCGGCAGCGATCCCCGCAGCCTGGAACAGCTGATCAGTGGTATTCCGGGAGGCAGATCCAACCGCCAATCAGCTACTCGTGCTAAATCAGGCTGTGCTGAAGCTGACCAGGCTGTTTGCTGTTTGCTGCAAGGAGGCAAATTGCTGGGAGGCAGAGGCAGAGGCAGAGGCAGATTTTTTTCTTGTTTTCCTCCCCAAAAGCTAGGTGCGTCTTATAGTCTGGAGCGTCTTATAGTCCAAAAAATATGGTAATTAAATTATTATTAAATTAATAATAACATGTAGATATATCCTGCAACTATAAGAGCTTTCCTTCTTTTCTGCCTTGGATTCTTCTGTTCTTGGTGCATTTATTTTATGAAGTGGGCCGAGGTGGCGCAGTGGTTAGAGTGCAGTACTGCTGGCTACTTCAGCTGACTGCTAGCTGCAGTTCGGCAGTTCAAATCTCACCGGCTCAAGGTTGACTCAGCCTTCCATCCTTCCGAGGTGGGTAAAATGAGGACCCAGATTGTTGGGGGCAATATGCTGACTCTGTGAACTGCTTAGAGAGGGCTGTAAAGCACTGTAAAGCGGTATATAAGTCTAAGTGCTATAAGTGTCCTTGCTCACCTTTCTGTACAAGGTTCAGGTATGATAGCATTAAGGTATAAAGATTCTTTTAAGGGAACATGGCAGACTACAGGTAGTTCTCAACTTACAGCACTTCATTCTGTGACTGTTCAAATTATAACACTGAAAAAGTGACTTATGACCATTTTTCACACTTATGACTATTGCAGCAGCCCCATGGTCACATGACCAAAATTCAGATGTTTGGCAACTGACTCATATTTATGATGCTTGCAGTATCCTGGGGTCATGTGATCATCTTTTATGACCTTCTGACATGCAAAGTCAATCGGGAAGAGAGATTTACTTAACAACCATATTAATAATTTAACAATGGCAGTGATTCACTTAACAACTGTGGCAAAAAGGTCACACAATGGGGCAAAACTCAAAAATTTTGGGCTCAGTTGTAGTCATACGTTGAGGACTACCTGTACTTGCATTTGGGTATTTGCATTCATTGATTGATTCTACAAAACTAAAAATTAAGCCTGTTGTGGTAAATTTATTATAGATGCATTCATTAGGTGTATAGAATTAGGTATGGTTCTATGCAAGTATATCCATGAATCAGTGCTCCTCATTTCCTGACAGGGCTGAAATGCTACCAGTTCCACCGGTTCCTGAGAACCGGTAGCAGCGGCGGGTGGTTCGGAGAACCGGTAGCGGTGGCAGCGCGAGGCTCTGCCCACCCGCCCAGTCTCGGCTTTCCACCATCCCAGCCTACCTCCCCTACTCCCTTCCCCGTGGGCCACAGTCCTGCCATGCTTCCCTGCCTTCCATGCGGCCTTCCCGGTGTCCCCATGGCCACCTTGCGAAGGCAGGCAAGCGGAAGGCCGCGTGGAAGGCAGGCAAGCATGTCGGCGCTGGCCGGCCGTGGGGAAGGGAGCTAGCAGCCTTCCTGGTGGTCCCCCACACCTGCTTGCCTTCCGAGATCAGCGTCCAGCCCGGCCCGGCCAGTGGGTGGGCGGGCGGCCCTTGGTGGAGACGCAGCTGCTGCTGCTCTGGGGCTGAAAGGGGTGGTGGCGCTCTGGTCCCGCTCCCCGCATCCAGCCCATAACAGGGGACACGCCGGGCCGGGCCGCCCGCCCTCCCACAGCACCTTCTTCCTTCTCGCGCCACCGAGAGAAAGAGAAAGAAAGAAAGAAAGAAAGAAAGAAAGAAAGAAAGAAAGAAAGAAAGAAAGAAAGAAAGAAAGAAAGAAAGAAAGAAAGAAAGAAAGGAGGAAGGGAGGAAGGGAGGAAGGGAGGAAGAAAGAGAGAGAGAGAGAGAGAAAGAAAGAAAGAGACAGAGACAAGAAAAAAGAAAGAAAGAAAGAGAAAGAAAGAAAAAGAAAGAAAGAGGAAGGGAGAGAAGAAAGGAAAGAAAGGAAAGGAAAGAAAGAAGAAAGAAAAAGAAAGAAAGAGGAAAGAAAGAAGAAAGAGAGAAAGAGAGAAAAAGAAAGAAAGAAAGAAAGAAAGAAAGAAAGAAAACTTATGACCACAATTGAGCCCAAAATTTTGGTTGCTAAGCAAGAGCATTGTTAAGTGAGTTTCACCACATTTTACAAGTTGGCCACGCCTACCAAGCCACGCCCACAGAACCTGTAGGGAAAAAAATTAGATTTCACCACTGTTTCCTGACATTTCCTGAAGAGCTTGATCATTTATATGATGAATACACAGACTTCCCCAAAGATTGAGGACCATAAATTTAAAATAATCACTTTTGTACATTGTCTTCATTTTCTTAATATGCAGTGTCATGTTTCCCATGTTCTTTTTTATGTTCATTGCTTTCTTCACAATTCAATGTGTGTGTGTGTGTGTGTGTGTGTGTGTGTGTGTGTGTGTGTGTTTATACATACATACATACATACATACATACATACATACATACTTCATTAAGAATGATTCATAATGGTTAATGGTCAGAGATTGTTGGAATTATCATACAGCCAGATTCCTACCTCCTGTTTAGAGGTTTATTAGCCCCAAAATGTATTTATATATATTTATATTTATATTTATATTTATATATATATATATATTAAAGCCTTCTTTGGAAAATTAAGCCACTGCATTCAGTTCTCATCATCAGAGACTCATATAACATTTGAGCAGCCAGAGAGCTACTGTGTTCATCCTTCACAATTCCAGATCATAGTTGAGAAAAACTGCAACATAGCACCTGTTCATACTAGCTGTTCTGGACATCAATGCTAATGTAGCTGGGGCTTCAAAGAAGCATATAATGCAGCTGTTTAAAGTAATATCAGAAGCTGTTTTGAGTGTGACATTTATATTTCTCATCTTTCTTTTTTCAGGGATCATGATTTCAGTATTTGTTCAGACTTTCCCAAACTATGGTGCCTAATGTTGTAAAAGTTGCAGTCAATATTATTCTTAATGGTCTTGGAGTATGTAAATCAGGAACCACAGAGATTTCATGGAATTATATTCTTAGTGACATTTATATAAATTAGGATTGGTTATTATATTTATCAAAAGCTAGGAACACTTTTGAAAGTGGTGTATCAGCTGATAATTCAGAGTCATTGCTTAGTCACATAAATATATCTTGATGAGTTCAGTCTGAAATACTAATTTTAATATGTTTATGCTATATTCAAGGGAAAAAGAGAGAAAATGAGAATAGAAATATACTTTATATTATTGTTTAAATTGCACTTTATATTATTAATGGTGCAGATATGCTTTAACAATATCTGCATATGATATTTTTACAGGTTCAAAGTCCTACTTTACATCTCTGCAAATTAGATGGATCAAAGCCTAGTCATGCTGCACCTATTTTTACAAAGGTCTGTTTTCTCAACCAATATTCTAGCCTGAAACCATGTGATTATGGATAATTTAAAGCCTAATAAGAGTGGTAAACAAATAGTGATTTTTTTTTTGTCTGCCAATTTCCCCAATGGGGTACTAAGAGCATACTTAGGAATTATGGGGATTGACAGATGGCACTTCTGGAAGGCAACTGGTTTAGAAGGGTGATTTATACTATGGAAAGAAATATTGAGATTTTTTTTCTTCAATCTTAGCTTCCACTACTTGCACTTTATAAGGTGGAATGGGCTAGCCTTGGACTGCATGCAGCTTTCTAGCATCTCAAGCTTTGGAAACTGAATATGGTAGAATTTGGTACACAAAATTTGGCAATTTTGATACATGGTACATTTTTTGGTTTTTTTCACAAAATTAAGAGCTGGAACAAAAGTGGAAGATAACATGCCCTAAACCGCACCCTTAAATATTCCACAAATCCTGAAAAAAATCCCTAAATTAGGCTGCAAAATGGTTTCTGGACCTTAAGAGATTGAGGTGAAAATGTGAAGGTTTTAGGATTCAAGTCACTCCATAACCACCTCTCGCCACCCTAAGAGCCCTCTCTTCATCTTTTTAACTAATTTTAACACTATTTAATCTTCCTTGCCTCCTTCTAAATTTTTAATTTTTACATGCTGTTTTATTAACATTTTATTGTATAGTTCATCTCTGAGGGAGATGGGTCATTCAAAAATGTAAAAAATAAAACAAAAAATAAAACAGAAAGCCAGAATATTTAAAATTTCTGCAACTTTTTCCATTCACTTTTTATTTTCCAAATTACCATTTTTGCATGTTTTGTTGAAAATATTTGGATAGTGCATAAGTACTTATACATAAAATAATTGCTACCAGTGGAAAAGATGCTGTACAGATAACATGTTTTTTCATATTTTTTTTGCTTGATAAAGTCAAAGGTGGAAAATGTGTTATAAAACACATGCTGGTTCAGGTAGAGTAGTGATGGCTAACCCTTTCGTCACCGAGTGGCGAAAGCATGCGTGCATGCGCAAAAGCTCGTACATGCATGCGCAAGCCCATAATGCAATGCACGCATGACCTCCCCGCCCCCCAGTGCATGCACACACGACCCCATGTGCACCCCCGTACATGCGCACCTGCCCCCCGCATGCGCACGCACCTCCCCATGTGCCACACCCCCGTGCATGCACACATGATCCCCCGTGTGCACCCCGCCCATGCGCATGCACGTCAGAGACCCAA
The DNA here is from genome assembly GCA_003457575.1 of Thermophis baileyi. Classification (NCBI taxonomy): domain Eukaryota; kingdom Metazoa; phylum Chordata; class Lepidosauria; order Squamata; family Dipsadidae; genus Thermophis; species Thermophis baileyi. The sequence continues at coordinate 879,367 of QLTV01003282.1, read as the reverse complement.
AAACCATCTGGCTGGCAGAAAGCGCACGCGCATGCGCAGTGGAGCTGAGCTGGGGCGACGGCTCGCTTGCCCGCAGAGAGGGCTCTGCGTGCCACAAGTTCGCCATCACTGGTCTAGGTCAACATATATCTCTTCTCTTGCGTCTTGTCCTGAACACATTTCCCAGCCAGTTGAAGTTCATACATCTTAAAGTTGCTGAGGTTGAGCAACCTTGCTCTCGGGCTTTGAAAAGAGGAATACTTTTTCTAAACAAAGAGTCAGTCCCAGTATTGGCATAAACCTTATGATGATCAAGTTATGTTGTGATCAGATGCTTACAGTTGTGGAAATTTCATCTACCCATCAACCTGTCAACCTATCAACCTGCCTGTCTGCCTATCTATATCTATCTATCTATATAAGGGCTGTCAAACTCGCGGCTTGTGAGCCAGATGTGTCACGCGCTGGCCATGTCTGGTTTAGCAAAGTGGAAAAAAGTCCCAATATGTCACGTGATGCTGCCATGATGATGCGAGTTTGACACCCCTGATTATCTATCTATCTATCTATCTATCTATCTATCTATCTATCTATCTATCTATCTATCTATCTATCTATCTATCTATCTATCTATCTATCTATCTATCTATTTATCTATCTATCTATCTATCTATCTATCTAATCTATCTAATCTATGTATCTAATCAGCATCTATCAAACACAGATATTTCCTAAGTTAATATCGAGGAAATGAAATTTTAATGTGCAGAAACAAGCATTACTTTATAACAATGTATGCTTCTAGACCGTGAGCCGTAGCCCCAGTTCAGCTCCACCGCGCATGTGCACATGCCTCCCGCTGGCCAGCTGGTTTTCGGGTCTCTGTTGTGCATGCGTGGGGGCGGGGCGCATGCGGGAGACGGGCATGCATGTGCGGGGGCAGGGCATGCATGGGGGGGTCTCGCACACATTCGTGGGGTTGCACACGCATGTGCAGGGGTGCACACGGGGGGTCATGCACCCATGCACTGGGGAGCGGGGAGGTCGTATGCGCATTGCATTATGGGTGTGCGCACACATGCGTGCGCTTTTGTGCATGTGCGCGCGCTTAGGCCCTCGGCGACAAAAAGGTTAGCCATCACTGACCTAGACTTAAGACTCTAGTTCAGCAGCCCCCAACTTTTTGGGCATCAGGGACCGGTTCTGTGGAGTGAGATTTTTCCGTGGACCAGAGGGGGCGTGGTTTTGTGTACTGCCTGTATCCTGCAGATGGAGCTTCACTTTTTTGCACAGTCTAGTTTCTGGCATGCCGTGGACTGGTGCTGGTCCACGGACTGTGGGTTGGGGACCCCTGGTCTAGTTTACTTGGAAATAAAAGCTGTTCAATAAAAAAAAACTATTCAAATAAATAATTGAAAAAATAATAACATAAAAAATAAACAAGTAAAAGATTTCAGCAGCTGCTGTTAATTGCCCATGTTGGTGTTATAGCTTGCCAATGTTAATGTTACTTTTCCTGATAGACATGTTTGTCTGTATTTTCATTAGCTTATTTGTATATCAAACTTTCAGGAACTTCAAAATTCAACAGCAAATGAAGGACAAGTAGTTGTACTTGAGTGTAGAGTAAGAGGAGCACCTCCCTTACATGTTCTCTGGTTTCGTCAAGGGGTTGAAATTCATGATTCTCCAGACTTCCGAATTCTTCAGAAAAGTAAGTGCCGATTATTTTCCCATTGAAGTACACATGCAGTAAAAAATATACAAATGTGAAATTATTATTGTTTTTAACTGTATTCTGAATTTGAAGTTCTAATTCTATAAAGCTTATTACCTTTTGCATAATAACATTTCTAATGCACTTTATTCTTCCTGCTTCTCTTCCCTCTCCTGTGCTTTGGATGATGTCATAAACAGAACCACGTTCTACAGCAGAATCTGGTAAGCATCACATTTTTTAAAGTATTGATTTCTTGTGTTGTAGTTAAAATATTTTGTACAGGGATTGTAATAGGCAACACTTTTGGAGGCAGTATTTTCTTCATGTGATCTTATAAATATTAGTTTCTTTGGGGGGATGAGGGTTAAACTTGCACAGCTCTGGAGCTCACTCTTTCAAATAATAACTTTATAAGAATTACAGAAAACTAAAATACATATTACAGCAATATTACAGTTCATGGGGTTTGTTGAATTGTCTGTTCCAATCCCCAAGGTGGGTCTAGAACAACTCGCTGTGGCCAACTTGCCACTGCCAATTTGCCACAACCAACTTCCCATGACCAACTTGCTGCAATACAACTTCTCACAGCCAACTCGCTGTTGGACAACTCGCAACTGGTTAAGAGTTACACTAGTATCGAAGAAATAGTGGAATAAAATCATTAAAGAAAGGATGCAAATGGAGGAGAAAAATGAAATGTGAATGTCAAAAATTGAATTTCTGACCTGTCCTGTGGCGAGTTGGTTGTGGTGAGTTGGCCATGGCGAGTTGGTGGTGTTGAGTTGGCAGTGGCGAGTTGCCCCATTCTGCCCCAAGGTTGTTTTTTTTTACTGACGGTATGTTTTAAAAACCTAAAGTAATAAATAGGAAACAAGATAATTGTTATTTATACCTCTCTGATACATGACATTTGTAATCTATCTCCCCAAAATCTCAGTTGACTACATGCTAGTCAGTATGGAATTAAAAGCAGAAGAAGAGGTGGGGGGAGGAAAGAAACTTTGGAGATTCAGGCAATTGAAAATCTATGAAACGGATTTTTCTTGTCATTATTAAGTTCTATCGGCTTAATGTGTTTTACACTCCTTTCTTTGTCTAGACAGAAATCAGCCTGCAACACAAATCTCTTCAGACTGAAAAATTAATAGTCAGACAAATTACTTAAGGCCAACAACACAGTTTGTCAAATGACCTGTTCAGTACTATGTTGTTTTGACATTTTGACTTTATGTTGATTGACTCCTTCAAAGTAAAGTTCCTTTAAGGAAGGAGAAAAAGAGACCTACAGAATCATTTGCCAGCTGCTGATGCTTTGGCCATTACTCAGCTGTCTGGAAACAGCCACAAAGAATATTGAATTTCTTTAACACAATTGTATTTTGATACGTTAAAAAAAAATATTTGATATCTCTTTCTTTTTTTGGTCAATGATCAGGGACCTGTTAAATATGACAAGTTTTCAGAATACTTTATTTCATTGGATTTATATTTTGAACATTCACACAGAGAAACCCTCTCCAACTTTTTATCAAACTCTGACTCTCTTCTGTTTCCATGGATCTAGAAAAAGCTTCTTAGCAAACAAAATCTATATATTAATTGCAAAAGGTGTTTAACTAGCTCTCTCTATAATTTTTATTGCCATTTTAATATCACACTATTTACTGAGAATTCTGTAGTTGCTGATCAATATATTTTGGGAAATTAGTTGGGGAAAACTAGAGAAAGTCTTCTCATGCAGTTCTTTCCCAGTCTAAAGAGCAAGTCAAGTTCCTACTAAGTTGGCCAGCATTCCATATTGCAGGAGGGAGACATACTTACAGTGTAAGTCATTAAACTGAAGGAGATAGCTTGTGGAGATAGCTACCCAAAAAAAGGGGGGGGGGACACTGCAGAATAGGATATATACAATTGGTTAGCAATCTTGTAGGATTCTTGAGAAAGAAATGTTCTACTTCTGTATTTGGTTCAAAAAGGAACTAAATCCTGAGCCTGGTAGATGATCATTTCAGACTCATTTCATATATTGTACAGTGTTCCTTGGTCAAAATTCCTCCTTGGCTGTGGAGACTACATTGTCAACAATAGTGTGTAGGTGTAAATCAAAACAGTTTCATTCATTTTCTAATTAAGGGTAATTCATGAAATTACTCTCCAGCATACAAATAAGTATACACATTTTGTTATGCTTATACCATATTCAAAACTTGGCACTTTTAAAACAGTCTGTGGATATTTCAAAACCTATTAAAAGTACTATAGTAATCCCGATTCCTTTACTGCAGCATTTTCCATTGTGATGTAAAAGCATATCTATGACTTATGTGAGTTGAATCTATCATATCTATTTAAAAAAAGCCACCAGGTTGGGAAAGGAGACTTACACTGCTAAAACTGTAATGCCATAATATGGGGTGTTTGATATTTGCTTAGTATGTTGTATATATTCAGACAATTTGATTTGTTCAGTGAATCAGGCTTAATAAAAATATGTGGTAACATAGTAAAACTTAATAAAAAGTAGCTAATAGAAATGTGATCAGGTGCAAATAAGTTGTTGCTGCTGTATTCAGACAAAGTGGGAATTTTCACTTACTGTTTAATTCAGATTTTCTGCACTTACAGTAGAGTTAAAGAAGCTGTATTGTTTAAGTATGCAGTAATCATACCAATTCTACTTTATCAGCAAAGATGACTCACAAGAAGTAAGAATTGTGGCGTGTTTAGCAGATTTAGGTAATACATATTTTATTATTATTATTATTAATCAAATTTGTATAGCCACCTAGGAGATACAATGGCTCAGCGGTTAAAGATACTGAGTTTGTCAACTAGAAAGTTGATAGCATGACAGGGTGAACTCTTGTTCGTGCCCCTAGCTCCTGCCTACCTAGCAGTTTGAAAGCATGCACATGCGAGTAAATAAGTGGATACTACTTCTGTGGTAAACTAACAGTGTTCCATGTGCCTCGGCGTATAGTCATGCTGGCCACATGATCACAGAAATGTCTGCGGACAATGTTGATTCTGTCAGCTAAGAAATGGAGATGAGCACTGTCCCAGGGGTGGGTTCTGGTTTTCTTCGCTGCCGGTTCGCTCAGTGTTGCACCGTGCGGGCGCACGCTTCGCATATGCGCAGTGCGTTTTGTGCACACTTTGCGCATGCACAGTGTGCTTCGTGCGTACTTCGTGCATGCGCAGTGCTTAAAAAAGCTGCGCATGTGCAGAAGCAAAAAACAAGATGGCGGTGCCATAGGCACCACCGAAAGAACCAGTTTGGGGGGGGGCAGGCCTGGGTTGCTGCAGGTTCTAGCCACCCAGGCCACCAAGTTACTACCCGTTCTATAGAACCGGTCCGAACTGGGAGGAACCCACCTCTGCACTGTCCCCTATAGTCAGACATGACTGGATAGGGGAAACCTTTATCTTTACCTAACTTTACCTTCACCTATCTCACCAAAAGCAATTCTGGATGGCACACAACAATTGGATAAAAACCATAAATATAAAAATGACACATATAAAAAAATGTAAAAATCTACATTAAGAAATAAATAGTATAAAAAACTCATATTTCTCCACTTTCTTTTTTTGTAGCATCAACATAAGTTGCATTAGAATACAATTCATATTCTTTTCCTTTCTCAGTTACTTATTACATGGCTGCCTCCAACTGATCTGATTCTATTTATTTGTCTACCTTTTCAAACAGTTGAATTTTAGTTCTTTCCTTTAGGAAGGGGAATGGTCCATCAAATCAGTGGGGCTGAAGAATTAATATGTTGCCTGATAAAGACCTCAGAAGTACAAAATAGCTTGGCAAGCTGAAGAAGCATTTTCAAGATAACAAAAGAGATCTAGAATAATAGCAAATAGAAGGCTAAAGAATAAGAATAGAAAATTCCCTAAATCAATCCCTGAAACAGAAGAATTTATTTTTCCCTGATTTTTTTTTTCAAAGAATGTATTTCGCTCTTTCCTTGACTTTTGCACATCAGCTGACTTGTTTAGAATCTCTTACTTCCTTCTTTTTCCAGAAAAAATGAATTACTATTTTTGGAATAATTCCCTTGTAAAATTCAACTAATATAGCTGTGACTAAAGGGGCTTCATTATTTTAAATGAATAAGCCCAAATTGTTCTAAACATTATAACTCAATGCTCATCACATTACTGAGGCAGTTTTCTGCAGCCTGGTGCCTTCAAGATAGATTATAGTTCCTATCAGCACACTTAGCATATTGTTGTTGTTGTTGTTGTTAATCTTCAACTTGATTCACAGTCTGGGTCTGGTAAAAACTTAACAGTTTAAGTCCTAACCAAGGACCTAAGAGCTGTTAAGGTAGCATCTGAGTATATAAGCAGTTCCAAGTAGGGTTTTTTTTTGTTTTGTTTTGTTTTGCAAAGTCAGGATATTCAAGTCTAATAAGTTCAGAATTTTCATGTATCTAGACAGCTCTTTGGGTATTGCTCCAAGGACTCCTATTACTATTGGTACATTGATTTCTTCCTCCATAGTCGCTCAACTTCAATGTGCAAATCATGATACTTTGTAATTTTTTTCTAGCTGTTTCTCTTCAATTCATGAATCATCTGGTATTGGAATATCAATGAACCAGACTTTTTTCTTTTCCACAATAGTGATGTCAGGCATGCTGTGGGTCAGATGTCTATCTGTTTGGATCTGATAGTCCCATAGGATTTTGACTTGCTCATTTTCAAGAACTTTGTCAATTTGGTGATCCAAGTAACTTTTGCTGCATTCGAACCCAAACTTCTGGCAAAGCTTCCAACGTATAAAATTGGCAACTCGATTATGATGTTATAGAGTAGATAATCAGTCTGTAAGATTTTGCTGCAGCCACTGATAAGATGATCCACTGTTTCATCTTTCTCATTGCATAAGTGACATTTGCTGTTGTTGCTGACGTTGAATTTTTGCTTTCATGGAATTGGTCTGCAAGGCTTGTTCTTGGGCAGCCAAAATGAAGCCTTCAGTTTCTTTTTTCAGCACTCCTGATCTCAAACAGCTTCATGTTAGCCTTTCCTTCAGTGTCATTCAGGTATTGACTGTGCATAGGCTTCTTTTTCCAGTTAGAAACTCGATGCTTAATTGTTTCCTTTCAATATTCTGCTTTCAATCTTGTTTTTTTTTAAGAGGTTTCCCTTGTTCACCTCCTTCAGCAGAGGCTCTTTTGCTTTTTTTAAATGTAGTCACTTAAGCCATGTTTTTCCTCTTCCACAGTTTGTTTCACCTGTAAGAGACCTCTGCCACCCTGAGATCTTGTTAAGTACAATCGATCAACATCACTTTTTGGGTTCAGAGCATGGTGCATTGTCATTAGTTTTCTTGTCTTTCAATCCAAGTTATCAAGTTCTAGCTGATCCAATCAATTATTCCAGCTGAGTATTGTATTACAGCTACCCAGGTGTTAATTGTCTTTATGATATTTCCTCTACTCAGCTTTGATCTCAAGATTTTCTGGACTTGCTTTATGTATTTTGTTGAAGTAGCTTCCTTGACTTGGTTGTACAACAGGTCAGAAGCTTCCAAAACTCCTAAGTACTTGTACCCCTCTTCTGGTGTTACTGCTTTTATCAGCTCTTCATTATCAAGTTTAAATTCATCATCTTCAACTATTTTTCTTGCCTTAACAGCAATTTTTTTAATTATCTTTGACTTTTGTTGCAAGTCTTCGTTCATTCTGAGCCTTTGTTTTCCTGACTTTATTTTTGCAGATTCGGGCTATCTGCTGATACTCTGTCTTAGTTTTGTGTCCCTCTTTCCATTTTTTGTACTTGTCTTTTTTGTCTTTCAGTTTATCAGAGAGATCTTTGTGCAACCAGGCTGGTTTATTCTTGGATTTCTTGTTTTTCTGTTTCAGTGATATTGTGCTGGACTCTATGATCATATTTTTCAGAGTTTCCCATGCTTTTTGAGTTGCTTTCCCCTTTAGGATTTTCATCCATGGAATTTTTCTTAGTCTCTCTCTGAATTTGTTAAAATAAGCTCTTTTGAAATTTAAGACACTGGCTGGATTATGTTCTATTGCTTGTGCTTACATTATATTGAAATCCAATATGACGTGGTCACTCTTCCCAGCAACTTCAACTCCCTCTATCACTTCTTCTCTATTAGTAAGAATTAGGTCCAGTATATCTTTTCCTCTAGTTCCCTCCTCTACCTTTTGGATGACAATGTTGTCAGCTAAGTTGGTTAGGACTCTGTTTGATCTCCTACTTGCTGCAGAGTTCGTCTCCCAGTTGATATCAGGGTAATTGTCAGGTCTGCCTCCATTCAAATCCTAAGAAAGAAAATCCCTGACTACTTGGATTTAGAGTGGAAGTACTTTTACTAAGAATGAACTGATAGCAGCAAAAGCAAGGCAAGATCTGGGAAAAATCCACACAAAAATGACACATTGAAAGTTATCCCAAATCCCTCCCCTCAGGGTCCAGCCCAGAAAGACCAATCAGTGTCCAATGTGATGTTATGAGAAAACCTCTTCAGCAGATGTTCTGTGTCTCTGGAGACCCAGGAGGGTTGGCCTTAGAAAAGTCCAAACAACTCCACTCAGTTGATGGGTGCAAACCTCCCAATTTTCATGGGAATACTTCACACCAGTTCACTTCCCCATCCCAAATGCCAAAACCCTCCTCCCCGTTTCTATGGCAGCTGAGGGCAAGCAAGCTGCAAACCATACTCTGGAGATCTGGCTGACATTCGGGGGGCCCTTCGACAGAGGCGTTAGCCCTAAAAAAGAATAAAAGCATAATACAAAACTGAACTAAGACGCAAAAAATGAAATAAGTCAATTAAGGAACCCTGCTTAACCCAGGTTTATCAGGATATTTCCTGTGAAACACCTGAAGGAATTTAGGGGCCTGGATATTTCAAGCATCCATCCTTTCTAATTGCAAAGGAGAGAAATGCTTCCAGGCCACTAAGTATTGAATTTTCCCTTTGTGCTTTATGGAGTCTAAAATTTCCTTGACTTCGAAATGCTGTTCCCCCTCTATAAGAATGGGCACCGGAGGGGCTGACTGAGCAGGGCGAAGGGGAGACACGTTTTTTAGGCTTGAGCAGACTACAATGAACCTACAGGGTGGATTTGTTTAAGATACTTTGGCAGGTCCAACTGCATAGTAACTGGATTTATTATTTTCACAACTGGGAATGGTCCTACATATTTAGGTCCCAATTTCTTTGATTTTTGGGTAGTCTGTAAGTACATATATACTTTATCACCCATTTGGAACTCTTTTGGTTTTGCCCTCTTTTTATCAGCCTGTTTCTTATGGGCTTGATGTGCATCTTCCAATACCTTACGTGTTACTGGCCAGGTATTGTTGAACCTGTTCAATCCACTCCACCAATGAGGGGGTCAAAGGCTTCTCTTGGGGCATCTCTGGTATGGGAACAAAACCCTGGCCAGAAGCTACCTTGAAAGGGATGAAACCAGTACTACTATGCACTGAGTTGTTATAAGCGACTTCTGCAAAAGGCAGTAGGTCAGCCCAATTATCTTGCTGATAATTTACATAGCATCTAAGGTACTGTTCCAGAACTGAGTTAACATATTCACACGTTGTGTTAGTTTGTGGATGATGGGCGGAGCTTAGCCCCTGGGTGGAGCCTACCAACTTAAGAAATCCTGCAAAAACTGGGAGTTGAACTGCACCCCCCTACCCGAGATGATACAGTCAGGAACTCCATGTAACCTATACATGTGTTGAATAAAAAGTTTAGCAAGTGTTTTAGCCAACGGTATTTTGGAGCAGGGAACAAAATGCACTTGTTTGGAAAAAAGTTCTGTAACAACCCAAATGACCCTGTTCCTTCCACTCTCAGGCAGCTCCACTACAATGTCCATGGAGATTTCCTTCCATGGGGCCCTAGGGATAGCCACATTCTGTAAAAGTCCAGCGGGCTTCCCTGGGTGCCATTTATCAGCTGCACAGATGGGACAGCTAGCAACCTAAGTCTCAATGTCTTTTTTCAATGAAGGCCATCAAAACTGCCGCTTGATCAGGTGCGAAGTTTTTACAAAACCAAAGTGACCAGCAGTTTTGAAATCATGAGCCTGCTGTAGGATGGGCCCCCTTAGGCTGGCAGGCACATACAATTTGGCTCCAATTCATGTCAAGCCATCACACATGGTGCAGTCATTTGTGTGGGACAGAAACCACTCATCGCTTTTCAATGCCCCCTTCAACTCCTTGCACAACTCAGTGGGAAGCTCAGACTCTGATTTTCTCTGAGCCTTAGTAGTCACCTGGGCAGCTTAGGAGAAATAATTGGTTGGATTACTTCGGTCTAACACTATTATATTGAGGCAGTCTGGACAAAGCATCAGCCATCAAGTCCCCCCCCCTCCCCAGGGATATAACACAGCACAAAAGTAAAATGATTAAAGTACTGTGCCCAATGGACTTGCTTAGGTGACAATTTCCTTGGGGTTTTTAAGGCTTCCAGGTTTTTGTGATCAGTCCACACCTGAAAGGGTTGTTTCACTCCTTCTAGGAAATGCCTCCCAAGTTAGCAGTGCCTATTGCACAGCAAAAGCTTCCTTCTCCCAGACTGCCCACCTCCTTTTGGTCTCAGTTAACTTTTTGGAAGTGTAAGCACAGGGTTATAAAAACCCCTTAGCATTCGCCTGCAATAGCACAGCTCCCACAGCCACATCACTAGCATCAGCTTGGATCACAAATGGGGTATCTGTGTCAGGGTGTTTAAGCATGGGCTTGGAAGCAAACAGCCGCTTGAGTTTTTCAAACAGTGCCTGGCATTCCATCAACCATTCAAGTGGCTGGCTGGGCTTAGGCTTACTCTCCCCCTTCATTTTTAAAAGGGTGGTAATGTGCAACACAATCTTAGCAAAGGAAGGGATGAATTGCTGGTAAAAGTTCACAAAACCAAGGAAGCTCTGTAGTTGTTTGCAGGGGGGCGCTCACTCCAAAACTGCCTGCACCTTCTCAGGATCCATTTCTGTCCCTTCTAGGGGTATGCGATAGCAATTTTGTCCTGGTAGAATTCACACTTGGATAATTTAGCATAAAGTTTGGTGACTGAGTTTTTTCAGGACCACACAAACTAACTTCACATGCTCTTCCATGGTCTCCGTGTAAATTAGAATATCATCACCAGGACCCCTTTGTACAGATGTTCATGCAGCACCTCATTGATCAATTGCATGAAAATAGCAGGTGCCCCTTGTAACCCAAATGGGAGCATACAGAACTGGAAACAGCCCAACGGGCAGTTGAAGGCCATTTTCCATTCATCTTCCTCCTTAATGCAAACCCTGACTTCTCTCAAGTCCAACTTAGTAAAAATTCTTCCTTTGGCTAAATATGCCAGCATGTCATTCATCAGAGGCAATGGATAAACATTCTCCACACACATTGCATTTAACCTCTTATAATCAACGCAGAGATGAAGGATTCTGTCTTTTTTCTCCCGGATTAACATTGGAGCTTCCACTTCCAGTCTGGCTGGTTGGATGAATCCCTGTTTCAAGTTCTTGTCAATAAAGGAGCACAGCTCAGTTAGCTCATGTGGAGTCATCGAATAGATTTTTGGCTTGGGGAGTTTCACTCTCGGGAGGATTTCTATGCTGCAGTCTGTGGGGCGATGGGCCAGGAGTGCATCAGAGCCCCTTTCACTGAATGCCTCCCTTAAGTCCAAGTATTCCTTCAGGATTTTCTCCTCTCCCTTGATGAGCCCTTGCACAGCAGCCCCCAACTCCCTTGCCACTTTGGCTCTTTTGTCCCTTCTGGCAAGGGATTCAAATTGAAAGACAAAAAAGGACAAGTACAAAAAATGGAAAGGGACACATAACTAAAGCAGAATATCAGCAGATAACCAGAATCTGCAAAGACGAAGTCAGGAAAGCAAAGGCTCAGAATGAACAAAAAACCTTAAACAAAAGTCAAAGTTAATAATAAAAAAAGTTTGTTCCAACTTATAAATAACAAGAAAAAATCAAGGAAACGGTCCACTAAAGAGAGAAGATGGCAAGGAAGTAACAGGCAGCAGAGAGAAAGCAGAGCTACTTAACTCATTCTTTGCATTGATCTTCACACAAAAAGAAACTCTAGTCCAACCTACCAAAAACATAACTGTATAAGAAATAATACTAGAAATAAAAGTTAAAATGAGCAAAAAAAATGGTAAGACAACACCTGTCTGATCTTGATGAATATAAATCACCAGGACCTGATGGATTACATCCCAGAGTTCTAAAGGAGCTGGCAGATGTCATCTCAGAACTACTATATCACATCTTTCAAAAATCCTGGAGCACTGGGAACTACCAGATGACTGGAAAAGAGCTGATGTGGTTCCCATCTTTAAAAAAGGGGAAAAAACCCAGACCCATTAAACTACAGACCTATCAGCCTAACATCAATACCCAGGAAGATACTGGAAAAGATAATTAAAAAACAGATCTGCCAACATCTAGAAATGAGTAAAGTAATAACTAGAAGTCAGCATGGGTTTGTTAAAAACAGATCATGCCAAACCAATCTTATTTTATTCTTCAACATAGTGACTAAATTAATGGACCAGCGAAATATTGTGGACATAGTATACTTAGACTTTAGCAAGGCATTCGACAAAGTAGACCACAACCTACTTCTTGGTAAGCTAGAAAAAAGTTGGATAGGTAGCATCACCATCAGATGGATTTGTAACTGGCTGGCAAACCGTACTCAACAAGCAGTCTGTCAGAATCATGTATAAAGTGATTGGGATTACTAATGTATACTTAAATCATTAATCTATGTTTGTTGGTATTGCTTTAAATGTATTGTAAGATTGTTAACTGTTATATAAGGAGAACAGGCTAGCTTGAGTCAGACTGACTGCCTGATTAACTAAAGAGAGTTCGTTTCTGCTCATGCTCCTGATACTGCTACAGAACTACAGAAAAAACTACAGACGCTCAAGGATTCTTCTATTATATTTCTGTAGAAGATTTATCTGCTAAAGATTAATAGCTAAGTGCTAAATTCTTATCTTTGTGTTAATATTTTTTGTTTTGGACATTGTTAGTTTAAGCAAGTAAATTATTTTTGAAGACTTTGAAGATCTCTGTTTTATTGACTCTATGATATCAAACTGCAACCCCACATTCTGATGCGTATACTCATTTCCTTAACACAGTCCATAACAGTACTACATCTACATGGAGGGAAGTAAGCAGTAGGGTACCATAAGGTTCCGTCTTAGGCCCAGTACTCTTTAATATCTTCATAAATGACTTAGATGATGGAATAGAAGGGGAATTTACCAAATTTGCGGATAAAACTAAGCTGGCAGAAATGGCCAACACCCTAGATGATAGGCTCAAGATCAGATGGATCTTGACAGACCTGAACACTGGGCCCTATCTAACAAAATGAAATTCAATGTAGAGATAAGTAAAGTCTTACACTTAGTCAAGAAAAACCAAAAGTACACATATAGACCGGATGAAACCAGGCTTAATAGAAGTAACTTTGAGAGGGATCTTTGGAGTCTTAGTGGACAACCAATTAAATATGTGCCAACAGTGTGCGGTGGCAGCCAAAAAAGCCAATGCAATCCTAAATTGCATTAACAGAGGGATTCAATCAAGATCAAGTGAGGCAGTAATACCACTCTATAAAGCCTTAGTAAGACCACACCTAGAATACTGCATCCAGTTTTGGTCACCTCACTATAAAAAAGATGTTGAGACTCTAGAAAGAGTGCAGAGAAGAGCGACAAAGATGATTAGGGGACTGGTATTTTAGCCAGCATAGGCTGATGAAGAGAACGAAGAGAGAGTGTTACCAAATCAAGGCTGCTTTGGCCTTCAAAATCAGGATTCAGGGAAGCAGAGGTCACAAAAATTATAGGACTGCCGGGGGCTTTGTTCCATCCAATATGTCTAGTTTGATGAAGAGAAGGACCATGGGAGACATGATAGCAGTGTTCCAATATTTGAGGGACTGTCACAGAGAGGAGGGGGGTCAATCTGTTTTCCTAACCACCTGAAGGCCAGACAAGGAATAATGGATGGAAACTGAACAAGGAGAGATTCAATCTAGAAATAAGGAGGAATTTTCTGACAGTGAGAACAATCAGCCAATGGAACAGCTTGCCTTCAGAAGTTGGGGGAGTTCATCACTGATGGCTTTCAAGAAGAGACTGGACTGCCATCTGTCAGAAATGGTGTAGGGCGGTGATGGCAGCAGAGGAGCTGCCCAGGGTGCATGTACGCGCCTGAAAATGAACCTGGTTTCCGGTGCACGCATGCACGCCAACCAGCTAATCTTCCGGGTTTCTGGCATGCATGTGCGCATGACAATCAGCTGGCCAGCACGCATGATCACGCAGGAAAATGGAAGACCATTTAGCTGATCGTCGTGCGCGTAAGCGTGCCAGAAACCCGGAAGTGCCAGGCGACATGGCTCCGTGTGCCACTTCGGGCACGCATGCCATGGGTTCGCCATCACGGGTGTAGGGCCTTCTTCTTGGGCGGGGGGTTCGACTAGATGACCTACAAGGTCCTTTCCAACTTGAATTACACATTCTTTGTAATGAATTCAAGCAATACTTAACATGTTCTTTCCTGCACACTTACATTCTGCAACAATTTTATGGAATCGAAATGTGGTTAACATATGCATTCAGCAAATGGGTAAATTAACTTAAATATAATTTTAGTTGCAAACCTGTATCATCTCAGCTTAGAAAGGCTTCCTTGGAACTGATATGAATTCATTCATTGTTGTGCATATGTAGGCTTTCTTTCTACAGATAGTCACTAAATGTTGGAGTCATTGTCATTTGAGTAATATTGGCAGGGACAGCTATAATTGAAACACGTGGTGAGCATTCTGTGCTTTATAGTATTTAACTATGGCTTCAGTTGCTTTGTGAAGTTCAAAACTGATATGTAATTGATGAGATGGTTTTGCTTTCTGTAAGGTCCAAAAATAATTCTATAATGCTTGTTATAAGAATGTTTTTCTGTATTGCAAAGTTTGTGCATCTCCTAGTTGAATAAGAATGAAGAGTGGTTTTTGAAATAATTTTCCTGTAACTTTATTTAACCCACTTTTTTGCAGGGCAGTCAATGTAGCTGTGTGTTAAGCATTCATAAATCTGTAGCTCCGGCCATGCCTGAAGAATTTCAGAATAAGTTGGATATTTTGAATTGTGCATTTGGTATGATTTTTGCTATGCAGTGGCCATTAAGGCCTACATGTGAGGTTGCTACCTTTCATGATAGAGCAAATTCTTGATTGCATAGTTATTTCTAGGAAATAGGATTATCTGCCTTACATGCTAACAGAAATTGGCTATTTTGGGATAATGTTGCCCATTTTCAACCATGAAGTTTATAAACAATGTGTGTTGGACTAAGGTTAGTTGGAGATCACCTCAACTGTTTGATTACTGCTGTTTACTGTTTTATTGTCTTTGTATTCACTTTTGTTTCTTCATTTCTTTTTGATTTGAAAAATTTCATCTGCCTATGAGCATAATCAAATGGACTGTACATATAATTCCTCCTTCACTTCCATGAAACTATCTCTTAACATCAAATTCTCTCTGTGGTTGAGTAATTGATAAAATGCAACCTGTCAGGGTTCTGACTAATGCCCTAATTAAATCATGAGCCTCAGGCCAAGCTTCAAAGGAAGTCCAGTTATTTATTAGGAGCTTCATGTCGGCACGGACCAAATGGAGCCAACTCTGACCTCACTTAATTCATGCTTTGGCTCTGATCCTGTTTCCCCCCCCCCCCCCAAGATGTGTCATCAGTCACATTCCCCAACGAAGCAATTTCGAGGGTTGTAGAAGTCACTCCCTCCGGCCACTGTGGATTCCTGTGGAGATAATCTTGACGTTGCCAGCTGGAATGTGCTTTGTTTTGACTGAAATGCAAGTTCCTTGATGCAGCTGTGAGGTTCGATTCCCCATCCCCCTTGCCTATGGCAACTCGAGAGCAGGTCAGGGATGCTTCGCGAGTTGACACAACCATAATTAGCTACATTAATATGCTGTATTAAGTTATATTCTATCATTGAACCTTAAAGTATGTGAACATTTTCATTAGCATAAATCTACAATGTATTGTTTGAAGTTGGGATTATTTGTGGAGGTGTGCATGGAAAACAAAATATGCTTTGCCCCATGTTCAGTGTAAACATACTGTGATCCATAAGCTCTGTTCCATGTTCGGTGTGGCTTCTTCAAGTTTCACTAGTTCAAAATCTGGAACAGATCCAGAGGTTTTGGACAACAGAGTTTTTAAATTATTGAAGTCTGAGTTAGATGACCACATGGCAAAGAAGTGGTTTAAAAAAAACCTCTGACCTTACTGCCATTAAGAAATTGCTGGAGAAAAAAGAGTCTGATTCTTTAAACATCTGCCACAATATTTAAATAAATATGTTTTAGGAGTGGGGTGGGGAGAGTCTGGCACTAGTTGTCTGCCCAAAAGAGAAGCACTTTGAAGTTCTTACCGGGGTGTGTGTGTGTGTGTGTCCAACCTGGAAAACATTTTTTGTTAAAAAAAATCATCCTTGCCTAGCTAGGAGCCGTAGTGGCCCAGTGTTAGAATGTAATTTGGCAGTTTCAGTCTCATCAGCTCAAGGTTCACTCAGCCTTCCATCATTCCGAGGTCAGTAAAATCAGGATCCAGATTGTTGGGGGCAATATGCTGACTCTGTAAACTGCTTAGAGAGGGCTGTAAAGCACCGTGACACGGTCTAAGTGCTATTGCTATTATCTATCCTAAAGATAAATTGCATTTACAGTTAATCTAAAATGGAGTACTGCATCCAAATACTTTTTTCTGTCAGGGCTACCAGAGTTTTAGCTAGTATCCAAGCCATTCCCATAGCATATGAAAGCATATGGATTTCACTCTGTGTACAAATTGCCCAAAGGAGGCTCCATGCACAGAGTGGTTGGTTTATCCCTATTGTTTTGCTCTAGTCTAGATAAGGTAAACCTTTGATCACCAACAAGGGTTATCATAAGTAGTCCTTGACTTATGACCACAATTGAGCCCAAAATTTATGTTGATAAGTGAGACATTTGTTAAATCAGTTTTGCCCCATTTTATGACCTTTCTTACCAAAGTTGTTAAATGAATCATTGCAGTTCTTAAGTTAGTAACAGGATTGTTAAGTGAATCTGGTTTACCCATTGACTTTGTTTGGCAGAAGCTCACAAAAGGTGAACACATGATACTGGGACACTGCAACCTTCATAAATGTGAGTCAGTTGCCAATTGTCTGAATTTTGATCATGTGACCACGGGGGTGCAACAATGGTCACAAGTGTAAAAAATGGTCATAAGTCACTTTTTCAGTGATGATGTAACTTTGAACAGTCACTAAATGAACTGTTGTAAGTTGAGAACTACCTGTACATTCTGGTTTGTTTCCTTGTTTTTTTAAAGTTGTTTGCTTTTAAAACTATTTTTTATCTTGCACTATGAGCTCGTGTGTTTTCTTTTAAAAAAAAAAGTAATAAAAAGTAACTAATTTTTGACAATCATTATTATTAGAAGCTTAAAGGGTCACATACGACCTGAGGTTTATGAGATCAAGGATATACTAAATAAGTTTGATAGACCTTGGATGGGGTAGAATGATTATGGAAGTAGAATATACCATGTTTCCCCAAAAATAAGACCCGATCTTATTTTCTTTTGACCTCCAAAATAAACACCAGGCCTTATTTTCAGGGATGTCTTAATTTTTTTTTGCCTTAGCCTTCAGGGAATCTCAGCATCCCAGAGGGCCTAGCGATCGAATAGGCCATCTGTTTCAGACCGCCCAAGGCCTCCCCCAACCCACTGAGATACCTTATGCTCCCTCCCCCAGAGTCCCCACTATTTCTCCCCCCTCATCCTGCCACGCCGGGTCACTTACCTTGTGAAGATCTGTCTCCTCTCCAGCCTCTCTGCCGCAGTTTCTTTGCCTGCTTGCAGTCTCAGTGCAAAAGGTGTTTGCAAGACGATGAGACTTTGGGACAGCGAAACAGCATTGCTTCAAGTCTCCCATCAGCTTGCAAACACTTTTTGTGCCATTCCAGTCTGGGTGCAAAGAGCGTTTGCAAGCTGGTGGGAGGCTTGAAGCTATGCGATTTCGCTGCCCCAAAGTCTCGTCGGCTTGCAAGCGTTTTTTGCACTGAGACGGGGATGGCACAAAAAAACCAGTTTGCAAGTGGACGAAACTTTGGGTCAGCGAAATCACATTGCTTGAAGCCTCCCACCAGCTTGCAAGCGCTCTTCATGCCAAGACTGGAATGGCACGAAAAGCATTTGCAAGCTGATGGGAGGCTTGAAGCAATGTTGTTTTGCTGCCCCAAAGTCTCATCAGCTTGCAAGCGCTCCTCTGCTGGATCTCGTACAGGCCTCGGTTCACAGAGAACAGAGGCCTAAAGTACTGTAGTACGAGATCTCGTGCTACTGATCTCGCGTGATCTCTCACTACTTTAAGCCTCTATTTTCTGCAAATGCACTGAAGCAGACAAAGGAACTGATGGCTCACTAGATCATCACAAGATAAGTGAGTCTCCACAGGCCCTATGGCTGTGGAGTCCCGGCGGTGTGGGATAGGCAGGGTGAATGCTGCAGTGCCTCTGCTGTCATTCGTAAGTGTGAACGATGGCCGTGGTGCTGCTACATTTGTAACTTTGGGACTGGGTCGGAAGTACTTGGTGGGGGCTATGTTGTAACTTCGAACAATCACTAAGTGAACTATCATAACTGAGGGATTACCTATAACATTATGGTGCACTATAGCTATTAGTTGCTTTGTCGTGCGCATCAATAGCTTTTTGTATTTATAGTCAATCTTTTTGGGTTAGATGGCATTATGTGATATAAACTTGTTGTCACTTCTTAGTGACCACAGATTTTTTTCCATAATGATCTATCTGTAACCTGGTCTTTCTGATATAACTCTTCTTCTCTTTTCTTCTACCATTCCCTCTATTAGACCCATCACTTAGGGAGCTAGGTCTTCACATAATGTATCCCAAGTAGGAGAATCTGAGCTTGGTCATTTGTATCTTGAGAACTCTGGGTTGATTAGATGATACTAGATTTCAAATAAGCCTGATTTAGACTGCTTTTAACATCTAGTAAATTGTTTAGGATGCTTCTACATGGAAAGAACCAAGTGTTTGCTTTAACCACATATAGCAATTTAAAAGAGCGGAGGACTAAGATGCTTGTCAAGAAAGGCAGCCTCCCAATAAAGCAAATCATTGTTGTGCATTTTATTTTTGTCCTAGAACCATGGTGGCGAACCTATGGCACGTGCCCTCTCTGTGGGCACGCACGCCGTCACCTCAGCCCAGCTCCATCGCGTTTCTCCGTCGCGTTTCTTGCCGTCATTTGCAGGACTAAAAAAAATGCGCAAAACAGCATTCCACCTTCGTGGCGGTGCATTTGCTGTTGCTGCCTCCATGGCCTGCACCTTGCACAGCCCAGTGAAATTTAGCGCGCTTCACAATGGGGGAGATGAGGTCCTTTCCTCCTCCTGGAGTCCACGACGTGGAGCCACAATGCGACCCTGCGTTGGCGTGGGCTCACTCTCGGCTCCTGGTTGCTTTTTCTGCAGAGCTGCCTGTGTTGGGATGCCCTGCCTCCCTGCCAGCCAGCTGGGCTTCGGCTCTCAGCCGACCAGCTGAGCATGGATGTGCTGCTCCTGGGATCGTCGGCCTCCAAACGTCAGATTCCCACCATCCAGTACCAGTTCAGAAGTTCCTCTCCCCCCAGGGGGGAGAGAGAGAGGGGGAGGGAAAGAGGGAGAGAGAAACAGATGGAGGGAGGGAAAGAGAGAGAAAGAGAGGGTGGAAAGAGAGAGAGAAAGGGAGGGAGTGAGGGAAAGAGAGAAACAGAGGTAGAGGGAGGGAAAGAGAAAGAGAAACAGAAAGGCAGAGAGAGGGGGGAAGGAGAGA